>JAOTAX010162467.1:0-14110 GCA_025629825.1 Erythroxylum guanchezii
AATGAAATTATGAAAGAATGTTCATATTCCCTTCTTTTGACTAGGTAATTTTTTATTTCTTCTTCATTAAAGAGAAACAGCTTTTTAGGACGTTAACATATATCCTTATAGTTATGTTTTAATGGACTCATCATTAGGATCAATGCTTAACTTTTGTTAGATGTTAGTGAGTGAATCTAGATGTTTCTTCTCTCCACCTAGATATTTTTAGAACTTATTTGGACACAAAAAGTCCTACCTAATTAGGTATAAGAATTACTTCCTCAAATGAACCCAAAAGTGCATTATAGTGGTTTGGTCGTTAGTGAAGGCATCATTAGGAGTTTGTGGAAAATTTATTTTATTCAAGCTCCTTTTAACTTAAATGAAATTATGAAAGAATGTTCATATTCCCTTCTTTTGATTAGGTAATTTTTTATTTATGCTTCATCAAAGAGAAATCGTTTTTTAGGACGTTAACATATCTCCTTATAGTTATGTTTTAATGGACTCATTATTAGGATCAATGCTCAACTTTTCTTAGATGTTAGTGAGTGAATCTAGATGTTTCTTCTCAACCCCCCTCTCCCCCCCTCTTTTATAGGATCGTAATTCCTCTTAAGAGTATAATTGGTTAACCCTTAATAGTTTAGAGATTTTTCAAACACACATATAGGCTTGAATGCCAATCACTCAAGTGCTTAAGCCTTTAAGAGTGGCTTCCTTAAAATCTAGAACTTTTAGGAGAATGTTAATAAATCTAAAAGGGATATTGCTTTTATTACTAGCTAAATTCATTTGGCTGTTAGTTAGAGTGTGCTATGATGTGAGTGGATTAAAAATTAAGCAAAACATGGTAAAAGTGAGATATTTATGAAGAATTAATAAAGCACCTATCAAGATTTTTTTGAAGGAACTAGTCCCCACCTTCTTATAAATCTCAAATCTGTCACTTCTGAATCACTTATAAACCTAGATAAGTCCTCATTTCTATTCTTTAATTTATATTTAAGTCTTTCCACATTTTTAGGGAATAGTATGCAATTAAAGTCATTGCTAATATCTTAGGATAAGAAGATTTAACTCTCTAGTAGATGAGACTAATTTTTTAAAATTCCAATTTAGCAGTATAAATCACTATAACATTGAGGAAAATTTAGGATTGGAGTA
This sequence comes from Erythroxylum guanchezii, assembly GCA_025629825.1. Taxonomy (NCBI): domain Eukaryota; kingdom Viridiplantae; phylum Streptophyta; class Magnoliopsida; order Malpighiales; family Erythroxylaceae; genus Erythroxylum; species Erythroxylum guanchezii. The sequence continues at coordinate 1,150 of JAOTAX010162467.1, forward strand.
ATGAGACTTGACTATTAAGAAACTAATCTAAGTAGCTCCATTGATGGAGGAGGAGCACATTTGGGTTAAAGGAGCCAATAATGAGTTCATTATAGTGGTCATTATGGTTACTTAAAATGATCTAACTCCTATTCAAAAAATGTAATCCCTTTTGGAATTAGGACAAATTTTTTTAAAAATGAAAAAGGTATTACTATAGAAGAAAGTAAGTCTACAAATACAGAGTTCAAGGCATCTGCCATCCTTATATGTCCAATAGGTTAAAAGAAGCAAAATAAGGCAGTACATCTATTAGCAAAAAGAAAAAAAATAAAGAGCTATAGTTACCATCGACATTTCATCTTCATAGAAAGAATGTGCTGAGCATGGTGTGCCACGAAACATGCTTGAATATGGTTCACTATTTTACTAGCCAGCTGATATTTCTCTTGTTTTTCATCTGTGAATCTCCTTTGATTTCTCCCCCTCCAAATGTTATAAGTGGTGATGATGAAGACTCCTTTGTATAGTATCAAATTGAGGTGACCGTGCTTAGAATTTCTGATAACCCAACTCAAGACCATCTCCCAGTTGTAACCACTGTTATTACTTGATAACATGTGTAACATAGTACTCCAAGTAGCTTTAGAAAAGCTATGCTGAAAGAACAAATGTTCTCTGTCCTCGATCTCTCTATTGCATAGTAAACATAACATATGATTGCTTCCATGCCATTGATTATTAGTTTAGATTATATTTCTAATCACAAGCCAAGTAAAAAAAGAAGCTTTGGGGCATAGAGAGTGCTTCCGTATAAGCGAGAACAAAGGGACTTGCGTAGTAGTGTTAGTGAATAGTTTATGTCATGATTGATTTATGTACTATCTATTAGAAGTTAGTGTCTATGTTAGTGGATCATCACTTGGAGTTGTTGGCAGAGTAGGGAGATGAGCATCTAGAGGTTGAAATCCCCTGAAGTTACCATACCATGTCTGTTCCCTAATTAGGGAGGAGACTCTGAGCTAGAGTGGGTTTGGTATCTAAAGTTATAAAAATTTGCTAAATGCACCAAAGGGCTAATGTCCAGCCAATTATCATTCCAAATCTATGTATTCTCTCCTTTCCCAATTGTATGATTGATACAAGGATATATGATATGTCTAAGCTTCATCATTTGTTGAAGTAACCAAGAACCCTCTTTAAAAAGTCAGCAATCCAACTATTCATTTGTGGCAAATAGAATTCATGTATCTATTTTATCCAAAGAGCATTATGTTCGGTCATGACCCACCAAATCCTCTTGCACATCAAGACATTTTGCATTTCAGAAATGGATGTGATCCCAAGTCCACCGTATTTCTTAGGGATTATTACTTCAAATCATTTAAGCTTTGCTTTTCTTGAGTTGTGAAGTCTAATAGACCATAGGAAGGATTTTATAATTTGGTCCATTTCCGTTATAGCTTTTTTAGGAATAACAACATGAGTCGTCTAGTGCATGTGCATGCTATTAAGAACCAATATGATCAAAGTAAGTTGGGCAGCATAGGACAGAAATTGATTTTACCATGCCAACACCTTGGATTTCATCCTTTCAATAATTGGTAAACAATCTGCAAACTTTAGCTTAGAGGTTGCTATAAGAATGTCTAAATAGCAAAAAGGTGGAAGCTAGATATTCAGACTCGTAAGATCAGTAAGAGCATTAGTGTTTTTGACATCAACTAAGTGGTATATGTGACTTTTATTCTGATTTAATTTTAGGCTAGACCATTTTATAAAAAAATACAATATATGCATCAACATAGTGATTGAGTGTGAATCAACTCCACAAAATAAGATCAAATCATTAGCGTATATAAAATGAGTAAGGTTTACCTCTCAGCATCAATGATGGAACTTGAAGGCACGATTGTAGCTAATGAATTTACGTATTACCCTAGAGATTTCTTCCATTGCAAGGGTAAATTGATAAGGGGATAAGGGGTCCCCTTATCTGATTCCTTTAGTTATTTTAAACTGCTTTGAAGGAACACCATTTTAGGACATTGAATGTTGGAGATTAGATGCATGTCATGATCTATATTATGAATTGTTACAGTAGATGTAAGGCTTCGAGGCAAAACTAAATATATTGCTAAAGAATAGTGTCAAAGGCTTTATAGAAATGGATTTTGAAGAAGCAGCTATTGATCTTCCTACCCAAGTGACAATCCGTAATCAGTCCCTAAAGTAATAGAACATTATCTCCAATGGAATGGTCCGAGAGAAAAGCACTTTGTGCTTTATCAACTATACTGGAAGCCACCAATTTAAGATGATCAGTAATGATCTTAGATATCACCTTGTAAATTGGATTACAACAGGAGATAGTGTCGAAGTCATACATGCTTCTAGGATTCAATTTTTTTGGGACTAGGAAAACATGCGTATAATTGATTTCCTGAAGCAATCTTGAGGACTCAAAGAATTCTAGAACAGTGGTTGTAAATAGTAGTCTTATGACGTCTTAAGTAGATTGGAAAAATATAGCATTAAAACTATCTAGACCAGGGAACTTGGATGGATGCAAACTAAAGAGAGTTTTCTTCACATCATGTGCAGTGATAGGTGAGACCAGTAGCTCTCTGGTTGCTTGATCCAACTGACAATCAAATAGAGACTGAAGGAGAAAACTTGGAGAAAAGGTCATAGCAGAACCCATCAAGTCAAGAAAATAGTTCCTAGCAATTTCCTTGAGTGAGTTTTGTTCATCATGCGATTACCCCTATGATCATGTAGCATAGCTATATTGTTGATATTCCTCTTTGGATGTAGAGAAGGATGAAAAAAATTATGTATTGGCATCCCTATCCTTCATCTAATTAAGCCTTGCCTTCTATCACATCACAGAATTTTGGAACTAAAGAGCATCCTGAGATTGATTTAGACAACTTTGTTTTAACAGTTTGTATTCAGAGTTATTTTATATATTGGTATTTCATTATTAATACCCTAAAAGTGTATGCATTCCTAGAGACACTCATACAATTACTAGAACAATGTATCACAACAATGTAATTTAAAATCTTTGTTAGTAAGGAGCCCTCAAGAATAATAATGGGAGCAAAATGGTTGAGACATGGTGATCCCATCTCCCCCTATTTTTTCTATTTAGCCATAGAGTTCTTCAATAGTTGTACAAAAAGTTAGCAGAGAGTAATAAATAGTTCAAACATCATTTGAAATGATGCAAGCTAGGAATTCTAAGCCTTAATTTTGTAGATGATCTACTTTATTTACCATAGTAGAAGTTAACTATATCACTTCTCTTGTAGTTGCATTGAAATTGTTCAGTAAAATTTTTGTACTTCAAATGAACTATGAGAAAAGTGCCATGTTCCTATTAATAAATGTATCTCACAATGCAACTTGGTTTACTTCCATCTATGGAGTGCCATGTTCCTATTAATAAATGTATCTCACAATGCAACTTGGTTTACTTCCATCTATGGATTAAAGCTAACACCCTACTAATAACTTATCTAGGAATTCCCACATCCTATTCAAAGCATTCTTACTTAAACTATAAGCCATCATTAGAAAAAATTCATTACAGAATCAATAGATAGAGTTCAAAATTATTATCCATAGTAAGAAGAGCTTAATTTATCACCTTATTATTGAGCTGTCTTAATATATACTAGAGCTCACATTTCACGTTTTCAATTTTTGTAGTCAAATCCATATGTAAATTGCTTAAGAAATTCTTATGGTTTGGAAGTAAAGAATGCCCCCAACAAGGCCAAAATTAAGTGGATTAAGCTATGCCTTCCTAAGTATCAAAGGTGACTCCTATTTATCCCACTTAAGATCATAAACATCGTAATAATGGTTAAAAGAGTATAGGGGTGGCCCTTTAAGGTTAAACAATCTCTATGGGTTAGTTAGGTGTATATGTACTACATTAATGGTTGAGGTTTTGGAGTCTAAACTTGTGTTCAAATGCCTGAACATTTATGCGACTTTTACTTAAGATGAGGGACAATATTAGAAACTCAATATCTTATAGAACTATAAATGACAATTTTTTTCTTTTAAATCAATGACTAATCACCATTTAGAGTCCTAGAAAGATAAATTAGTCACTTTCCATAAAAGTAATATTCCATCAAAATGTATTTGTATCCTAGGTGCAAGATGATCGTACTTTTCTCTCCAAGGCATTGCTAACTTCTAGCTTGCTATCTTTTCTAAAAGACTTTAATTTGATCCTTGATAAAGATCTTGTTGAATGGTAATCCATCAAGTAATATCACCAATTATTCTGGCTTATCTCCCCAGAGGTTGAATGAAGCAAAGTTGTTTGGATAAACTATACACTTTAATGAGCCTCTCTCTTGTTATGGTTAGCAGTAAAGGGAAAACTACCTCCTCAAGATAGGTTAACTAAATTCATGAACTATGAGAAAAGTGCCATGTTCCTATTAACTAATGTATCTCTCAATAAAACTTGGTTTACTTCTATCTTTGCATTCAAGCTAAAACCTTACCAATAACTTATCTAGGAAGTCCCACATCCTACTCAAAGCATGCTTACTTAAACTATAATCCATTATTGGAGAATATTGATTACAGAATCAATAGTTAGAGTTCAAAATTATTATCCATAGCGAGAAGAGTTTAATTTATCACCTCAGTGTTGAGCTCTCTTAATATATACTAAGCCTCACATTTCAAGTTTTCAGTTGCTATAATCAAATCCATAGGTAAATTGCTTAATAAATTCTTATAGTTTGGAAGCAAAGAATGCCCCATTAAGGCTAGAATTAAGTGTAGTGAGTTATGCCTTCTTAAGTATCAAAGAAGACTATGATTTATCCCACTTAATATTGTTAACAAAGTAATGATGGTTAAGAGAGTATAGAGGCTCTTTAAGGATAAACAATCTTTATGGGGTCATTAGGTGTATATCTATTACATCAATGGTTGAGTTTTTGGGGTCTAAGCTTGTGTTTAAATGCCTGAACATTTATGCAGCTCTTACTCAAGATGAGGGACAATATTAGAAACTTAATATCTTATAGAACTATAAATGAAAATTTCTTTTCTTTTAGATCAATAACTAATCACCATTTAGAGTCTTGGAAGGAAAAATTAGCTACTTCCCCTAAAATGTGACTGTAGCCCATGTGCTAGATGATCATAGTTTTCTCTCCAAGGCATTGCCAGCTTCTAACTTGCTATCTTTTCTAAAAAGCTTTAATTTGATTCTTGACAAAGAGGATGAGATCTTATTGAAAGGCAATCCATCAAGTAATATCACCAATTATTTTGGCTCATCTAGTTAGAAGTTGAATGGAGCAAAGTTGTTTTGATAAAGTATATACTCATTGAGCCTCTCTCTAGTTATGGTTAGTAGTAAAGGGAAAACAACCTCCTCAAGATAGGTTAACTAAATTCATAAATATTCTAAACGGATGCCCTGTTTGTAAATCAGTTTAACAAACTCTTTATCATATCATGCTCAAATGCAATTACATTAAAAAAAAGCTTAGAAAGTAGTGCTCAAATAATGCAATCTAACTAACTTGCATATATGTTGGAGGGACAACATATAATGTAGTAGCAGAATCAATCTCAAGAAGGTTGGGAGCAAATGGATCTATTATATTTCACTCTCCTATCTAGTGACAAGTGTTTATAATGAAAGAAACAAAAGAATCTTCCAAGATCAAGATACAAATGAGGATTGCTTCTTTAAAGATATGTTAGTAAGAATCCTAGTCCACTTTTGTATTTATAAGGAGAAAATTCCACTAAGCTTCCAAAATACTACCTCTTGGTGTATCAATTAGTTCTCTAAAGCATTGATGTGTAACTAGAGACCTTCTAACTAATGTAGCATCTTCATGATTTATGTACCACCTTGTAATCACACTTTTATGCCCTTTATGGTTTAATCAATTTATTTCCATTCTTAAAAAAGAAAACAGTAATACATAAAAAAGTCCATTTTTAGTAGGAAAAAAGTTACAAGTGATTGGCTTTTTGGTTCATTAAGTGTATAAAAATATTTTCAATAAGAAAAATAAAAACAATTGAAGTTATTTAAGTACTTTGAGCATAGAGTTAGAACTTGGAAGTATGTTACTAAGTGACAATTCTTGAGTTAGATAAAATTTTAACTTAAATTTATTATTTATGGTTAGAAGTGCTATATATTTTTTCATGAATCACATTGTAGGGCTTTGAAAAAATGATGATAACAATCATTTGATTCACCCACATACAATATATATATATATATATATATATATATATATATATATATACACATGAGTACAAATAGTTTTGACGATATAAACATTTGATTATTTATCTAAATTGGTTTTGTTATTTTAAACTCTTTTTTTATTTTTCATTTATAATGTTTTGGTTGGAGGTTAAACATTCCATCTTTTCAAATTCTTGGGGTAAATTAAATATCCTAACATTTGATTTTAACCATTTCTCTTATCTAGAGAATGTTCCTTTATAATGTTTTATGAGTATTAAGTAGTTGATTATTAAATATTTTGTTATCCCTTTCTCTCCGTGTTGAGTATATGGTATATCCAAAAGCTATTTTGAATAGGATATAATTTTTTATAATAGGTGAATAGGGGAAACATCCCAATAATATTCCTAATCAGTATAGTGGTGGTAGAAATGATAACAAAGGAGTTGAGTGAAATACCACAGGGTATTAGAGAATGAGCAAGAGAAAAGAAGATGAATGATAGTTTCCATTCAAACATTATAGTCCAAACACAGGATTAAAAAAATTAAAGCTCCTTAATTTATCAATTATGCTAAGCTTATTTTTCAAAGTTAGCTATAAAGTAAATGACATTTTTGAAGGCATGTATTTAAACCATACAACTCAATGCCAAGTGACTTTGGGTGTATAAACTCTCAAGATATCTCTACAAGGTTGGTTTTTGAATGCATTAGAGGAGTTTCTACACTAATTTATTTTGTCTTTCCTTAAGGAGCAAGGATTATAAAAAGGAATAACATTAATAAGAGAGAAGAATATGTTTGTTTCAGTGACCATTCATTCCCTCTCACCAGGACTTTAACCTTGGCTTTCTTAAGGTATATATATCTGACTTGTTGATAGTTTATCCTCTTGTAGAGAGGACCTTAGGCATTCAAATTGTCATGCTAAACCCATTTTTCGTCATCATCTTGTAATTTAGCTTTAATGTCATTTTACAGGTTATTCCTTAACCTAAATATCGAAAGCAAGGTTATAAAGTGTCATATCCAGGGTTAAAGTTCCAAAAGCTATCATTTTCTAAGTAATGACTATGCAACCATTTCACCCAAAGAGAATCCTTATTATTAAGAATCCTTCAAATTTATTGGATGGTATCAATTTATTATCCATTTAGATTTTCATTATATGTAAACCTCCTTTACTTAGGTAAGAAAATTTATTTCAAACTAACCTTAGTATAAGGCTAGAATCTCCTATCCAGAAAAAGTTCCTAAGTAGCTTTTTAATATACTTAGAAATACTTTTAGGGAGGTCTACACGAGAATATAAGAAGTTATGAAAATTATTAAAAACTAATAAGATCAACACGAGCCTTCTAGCAAAGGATAAACTCATAGTGGTCTAACTTCTTTAACAATCTCTATAGTTAACTCTCTTTGAAGTAAATAGAATTCCTAAATAACAGAAGGGATAGGAATTCAAGTTGAGACCAATTATTATAGCTAGCCAAGATAAAAATTGAAAGCAATAGCTAAAACCATAAGCTAAGTCTTATCCTTTTTAATTGATAAACCTAAAACTTTGCTAAAAATATTTAGAAAGTTAATCAGAAATGTAACAAAATTATTATAAGAACTAAAAAAAGTTTAAAATCATGTATAAATGAAAGATTAAAGATTCCTAACTAGCCACATTTACTATGAAACCTAAATTTATCTTCCAGATTAATGTTATAATGGATTAAACTTATTAACACTTCAATGCATATAGTAAACTAGTAGGGGGACATAGGGCCTCCTTGCCTGATAGTTCCTTGAATAAGATGAGTGGCTTTTTCACTGATTAAGATACTATAAGCAAGAGGAGTGATACATTGTTCAATCCAGTATGTTAACAAATAGAGGAAACCATATAGTTGCAAAGAGTAAATGATAAACATCCAATTGACTAAATCCAATCCTTTATGATGATCAATTTTCATAGAGCAATTATAAAGAGCATTCTTGTTATTATTTTCTTTGAAAAATTCTTAAGCTAATAGGATGTTATCACCTATGGTTCTCCCATTGAAAAAATCACCCTAAGTATAATTAATAAAATCAAATTTGGAAGAAATAAATTTAATCTTGTAGCCAATAATTTGGCAGTGATTTTATAAGAAGTATTATAGCAGCTGTTAGCCTATAATATATAATAAAACAAGGGTTATAGGTTTTAGGAGGTAAAATGTATAAGTTTTGTTTCATACGTTAACAACTTACCACTTGCGAAAAATTATTGGACTGCACTAAACATATGAGGTGTAAAAGGGCTCCAAGCTTTTTAGAAAAAGAAAGCACTAAAGCCATCGAGGCCTATTTCTTTTTTAATATTGAATATAAAAGAGTATTCTTAATGTCTTCATCCGTGAAAGGCTTGGTTAGCAATTCAACATGTTCTCTGGTAATTGCACATGTAGGAAGTAGAAAAGGAACTTAATAGTAGTTCATGCATGAGAAGCAATTCCTAAAGAATTCCTAAAGTACTCCACTACTACCTTTTAAAGATTATCTAGGTTGACAACAATTCTTCCATCTTTAACAATTCTTCCATCTTTAGTGTTTAATGATTTAATTTTGTTTATATTCCTTCTTACAAGTAGAGACTTAAGTAATTAATGTGTATTAGAATCACCAACCTTTATCTATTAAGTTCTTAAGTTTTATTTATGCAAAGAATAATGATATTCATGGACCTTATCATAGATCTTGAATACTTCTTTTTTCTGGACCAATTTCTCTAATCAATTGGCTCTATGTAAAATTTATTTTATTTATGAGTAAAGAGCTCCCTTACCTAGTTAAGAGTCAACTTGTTGTTATAGAGTGGCGTTCTATTAAGCTTCTTTAATTACTTTTTAATTCTTATAATCTTTTTAAAGCATTTAAAAGTTTTATAGACAAACAACTTATTGTTAAAACCTCTATTGATCAAATTTTAGAAACCATCCAAGTTTAAAAGGTGGTTAAAGAATCTAGAAGATATGGATGTTTTCTAATTAACAAGGAATTGAGAGTCGTTGAAATAAAGGTGGTTGCTAAAAATTGATTTACTAGACTAAAATATGCTAAGCTAGTGATGATTAACCAAAGAAATATTGAGTTTTTTTCTTTAGAAACCACTTTTAATTTTTTATTTTATTGCAAGGGTGATATTTTTCATTAAAACTAAATCAGTAGCCCTAATATGTGTAAGAAAAGCTCTAAATTCCTTGTAAAGAGCTCTGAATCCAAATTTACCTTCAACTTTAGTATCATTTAATATGCAAATTAAGTCTACTAAAAATAATCAAGGAATATCTATATTATGATGCATAAATCTAAGGTTGTTTTAAAGCATAGATTGTTGAAATGCATAACTTGAGGCATAAACAAAAGAGGTTCATGCTATATTTGGTCCATTAATATTAGCAAAAAGATCAATTACTTGATCTATAGTAGATGAGTTTAAGATCTCAACCTTATTAGTATCATAGACAATTCGTCCATGAAAGTGATCATAATTATTGGTAATAGTTTTCTACTATCTCTTTAAGAAACATAAATTTCTACAGAGAGATTCTCTGAACTTTATAGAAGACATACCATTATAGGCTTTATGGAAAGATTATAATCAAGAAAGTAATGTTATTTTTTAGGTTAGCTATACCATCCCTTCTAGTTTTGGATTTTCTTCTTGATCTCATTCTAATTAATAAAGAGAATTTTTGAGTTAATGATCTAGATTCTTTGTTATTTTGAGGTTCCTTTGAAGGAGACGCAACATAATTGCTAGTATAAGCTTCACTCAAGCTTAGGAAATTGTTTAGACTGGCATTTTCTTGAACATTCTTTAGAACTTGATCATTATTATTAGTAATTATGCATGGGTTTATATAATTAAAGTTCATTTGATATGGTTAAGATGTATCTTGGTGAAGTGACATAGCTTGATCGTCTATAGAGGAGTACTGATTACCATCTATAATTCTAAGAGTTTTTTGCATCATTTTTCGTTCATTTCCATCAGTTTCCATTAACTTAACATATTCTCCTATAAAGAATTTCTCGCCAGTTGGGGTCCATGCTTTCTTAAGGTTCCTTTGTGGAGGCATCCATGGATAGGTTAGAATATCCTTTCTACAATCATCCCTTCATTTTTGTTTAGCCTTAGTAAAGGTATAAAATCTAGGAGCTCCTGGTCCACCTATACTTCTATATAAAGTCTAACATAGCTAATATGTTTTATATATGTAATGTTCTAATCGATAAATAGAGATCTACTAATAAAACTTGTAAGCTAGCTCCTGCCAATAGTTAACCAATATTGTAGAGAAATATTGTGAATGTTAATCTAAAGTGGAACTAATTTAGACTTAAGATCTTCCATTGAAACACCTAGCCTTCATTTTTACAAGAAGAGGGGTTTGTCACTAATATGCCAAAGTCATATCTTTAACACTTTTTTTAGCTTCAATTATATAAGAGAATTTAAAGAGTTATCTACCTTGTTTATTAATCAATACTTCATTAAGGCTATAGTTTCTCTAGAATCAATAAGGGATAAGTAAATTGTTTCTTTCATAGGAAATAGGTGGGAAGTAGAAGAGTTTGGTTACTGCCAGTATCCTACTACTTACTTCCAATTCATATAAGAAGGATGAACCTTATTAGGAGTCTCCTTAGTAGAGGAAATTTGAGTATCTAAAGGACTTAGTTCGCTTCCTTTTGGAGTTCGGAGATTTAGGCTCAAGTAGTTGGGTAAATTAGGGGTCTTACAAAGGAATTCTGTCTAGAGGTGAGGTTTAAAGGATTAGCCCCTAATAGGAAAAGGACTTGAGCTCCTAGGAATTCCTAGTAAAGAGTTTGAGGAGGAGAAATAAAAGCAAGGAGAGGAGGAAAGTCAGATTCTATAAGAGAGACATAATTTAAAAAACTTTGAAAAAAATTTAAAAACATTCTAAAAACAGTAAAGTTAACTTAGGAAAAGGGAGAGAATAGGACAACAAGACAAGAAACAAGCATATACAAAGGATAAATGACAAAGTTGCAGAAAGCAAAAGGAAGCAAGCAAGCAAGGAAGCAAGGAAGAAAGAGGAGAGAATTGGGCAAATGGAATAGAAGTAAGGAAGTTGAAATTACTAGAAGATACAAAATCAAGCATGGGAAGCTAGAGGAGAAAAGTAGGAGCTTCTTTTACTTCTCTCATTAGAAATTATGTTTAGGGTGTTAACTTAATAATTAAGGTTAGTTTCTATAAACTTTGAAAGTAATGTAGGTTTATATAAGTGATAATGTTTAGTTAACGACATAACAATAATAATAGCAAAGATATTTCTTATTTTTTAAAGTTAACAGTCTTATAATTTTAGGTGTCTAACCCATATATTTTATACACACTCTCCAATTTATAGGAAATAATTTTGTTAATTTGTTGAAATCTAATTCAAATATGAAGAAATACATAGTAGAGGAAAATGAAACAATTAAAAAATATGGTCTAATAAAATGGTAAGAAGGGATAAGAAAAAGATAAGACACATAATAGTTTTTTCTTCTTAAGATCTACATTTATTCTCCAACCTTTTTTGGAATTGAATTTTACTATTCTCTTATTTTATGTGAAACTCCTTTAGAAAACATTTTCTTGAATTTTTCAAGAATAATTGAATACAATCATTTTTCCTAAAATGACAAAAAAAATTTGCATCTTAGCCATAACTCAAGAACAAGGCTTTCTTGTAGTCTCTCATCTTTATGGTGGATGTTATCTATAGACAAAGACTTGATGCCTATTAAATGTAGGGACAATTTGGTGTAAGCATACCAATAAATTTGAAGTTCATTTATCTATAATTTTTGACTTAAATTCATATATTTAAATGTATTTTTATTTTTATTTTTTGATATTGATATTGATATTGATATTTGATATTTTATGTTTATGAAGAATTGTATCCTTAAAACTAATTCAAGAAAGCTTTTGATAATATCAGTTGGGAATTCATCACCAACACTTTAGCTAATATGGATTTCCCCCAACTCTTCATCAGGATAAGGCAATGCATCTCCACCCCTACTTTCTGCTATTTGATTAATGTTCAGTCTACCAAGACTATAAAAAGCTTCAAAGGAAATTGAAAGATTGATCGTATTTCACCTTATTTAGAATTACAATGGGAGTCTTCAACAAATTATTAAAAAGAATCATTGAGAGGACCAAATTGTTCAAATATTACTCAAATTGTAAGAAGTTTAAGCTTTCAAATCTCTGCTTTGCTGATGAATTAGTCTTACTAACAAATGTTGATCCTATATTCATCAGTGCCTTAATGTATACCCTTAAGATCTTATAAAGACTTACAAGTGTAGTTGTTAATTGATCCAAAAGTGTCTATTTTCTCTCCTAGAGTGCAAATCATCTAGAGTATAGCATAGAACCAATCAATCGTTTCAAATTGATGATCTTACCTATGGTTTATCTTGGGGTTCCTTTTTTTGACAATAGATGGGCCTGCAAAGAGTATGCTTTCCTTATTGGTAAAATCAACAAAAGAATCTCCAATTGGATGAGTAAAAATTTATCATTAGTTGGTAGAGCGCAGTAAGATAACCATGTACTTATATTGTTGGACCCCGTTTCCGGAGCCCAACATCGGACACGGAAGCAAGAGGCTTGGGCATGGAGGGAAGACTTGGAAGTTGAAAATTTTAGAAGAAA
>JAOTAX010162474.1:0-14110 GCA_025629825.1 Erythroxylum guanchezii
TATGAAAGGAATACCTCATAATATATTATTAACAAATCATAATGTTAATACATGAATCACAAATGTTCATTGGCCTACAACCTATGAAGAGGCTCTGAAGAGTTCAAAATATAAAAAATGACTTCAAGCCATGAAGTCCGAAATGGATTCCATGTTTGAAAACCAAGTATGGACTTTAGTTGACCCACCCGAAGGGCTAAAACCCATAGGGTGCAAGTGGATTTTTAAGAAGAAAATCAACATGGATGGTAATGTGATTACCTATAAAGCAGGCTAGTTGCTAAAGGTTATCATCAAAGACAAGGAGTTGACTATGACAAGACATTTAGCCTCGTAGTTATGTTTAAATTCGTAAGCATACTCCTAGCCATTACTGCTCAATATGATTATGAGATATGGCAAATAGATGTGAAGAAGACTTTCCTAAATGGAAACCTAGCTGAAGATATGTATATGATACAACCTAAAAGCTTCATATCCAAAGATGGCAAAAAGGCATGCAAGCTTAAAATATCCATTTATGGATTGAAACAAACATCTAGGAGTTGGAACATTCGATTTGATGTGACAGTCAAAGAGTTTGGTTTCTCACAAAATCCAGATGAACCTTGTGTGTACAAGAAGGTTAGTGGGAGTGTTATCATATTTCTTGTGTTATATATGGATGACATATTAATAATAGGAAATGATGTCTCAAGTTTGCAATCTGTCAAAATTTGGTTGTCCTGAAATTTGTCCATGAAAAACCTTAAAGAAACAACTTATATATTGGGAATAAAGATCTATAAAGATAGATCAAGGAAGTTGCTAGGTCTTTCACAATCTACATACATAGATAAAGTGCTAAAGAGGTTTAACATGAAGCAGTCCAAGAGAAGGTTTCTTCCCATGACTCATGGGATAAAACTCTCAAAATCTATATGTCCTAAGACACAAGATAAGAGGACTCACTTGAGTTTGATCTCGTATAATTCGGCTATAGGATCAATCATGTATGCTATGTTATATACAAGCCTCGATATATCGTATGCTTTAAATGTTACGAGCAGATATCAATAGGATCTTAGTGAGTGTCACTAGGTGGCTATCAAGAATATCCTAAAGTACTTGAGAAGCACGAAGGATGTATTCTTGGTATATGGAGATGGAGATCTTCTAGTGAGCAGGCATACAGATGCCAGTTTTCAATCTGACCAGGATGATCCAAATCCCAGTCAGGTTATGTTTTTATACTGAATGGTGGAGAAGTTAGTTGGAAGAGTTCCAAACAAGAGACGACTGTAGATTTAACGACCGAGTCAGAGTACATTGCAGCTGGGGAAGTGGCAAAAGAAGTTGTTTGGATCAAGAAGTTCGTTATGGAACTCGGAGTGGTTCCGAGCATTGTAAACTCGATACTGATGTATTGTGACAACAATTGGGTTATTGCTCAAGCCAAGGAACTAAGGACACGTACTCAGGAGATATCACATGATCAGGGAGCTTATTGATAGAGGTTATGTGAAGATAGAGAGAATGCCCACAGATCAGAACATCGTTGATCCTTTGACTAAGCCACTTACTTAAATGAGATTTGATTCTAGTGTACTTACCTACAGTATTAGATACAAAGGCGATTGACTTTAGTGCAAATGGGAGATTTTTAAAGTAGTGCTCTAAAGGCAATCACCTTTAGCACTTTTGTACAAACTTTATTTTGATTGATAAATAGAAAGGTAATTTTCATTAATTTGATGTTCATTTATTTATAAATTGATGTCGTTCTTAAATCGAATTAATGAAGTCCATGATACAAAACATAGCATGAAGGAAATCATGATGAGATCATGATAATGCGATTCCTATCATGTGCAATTATGTTAGTATCTAAATTATCCCTAGTCATAGGATTAATGAGACAGGACATTGTTAATCCGGATAAACTAGTACATGTTATACTCCTTGATTTGATCAAGCAATCGATCTCATAAACTGTAAACATGAGATGTTTAGAGTTAACATATGGATCCTTACTAAGAGTAGTAAGTACATCGGATGACCTGCTATGAGATTATCATATGGATGATCTATCAAATGTCAGTGATTAATCTCATTATAGTAATGGTGTAAATATCTTTAGACTTGAGGTACTCATGGATAGCTTAGATACTAATCGTGCGCCTTGTTGCCTCAAAATGAGGTCGCTCATAGAATGGTGATTGGGTACAACTATTGATATTTGAAGGTAATTGGGTAGCCAATAAAGGATTTACCACTCCTGATAGAAGGAGATGATACCCACGACCTCTTGTTAGGATCATTACTTGGGATTCTCTAGCCAGAGCAATTATGTGTCATGAAGAGAGTCTTCAATGACAGATAGAGTAATGAGATCCCCAGGATAAGAACTAACATCACTTGGACTATATCTAACACAGTTTGTCTAGTTGGAGTTGACACATAGCCCATACTCCGAACTTAGTGGGGTATAAGATGGTGAAGGGACGAATTGCACGGTAATTGACTATGGAAAGGTTCGTAAGTCGAATAATTAACTATCGAAGAGTTCGAGTGTTAATCCACTTACATTCTAGTAAATTAGCATCATAAAACCCTTTATGATTTGCTCTGATTAAGAGTTAATTCAAGTGACCAAAATTATTGGGAACCTAAGGGTCATACGTATAAAAGATTAGATGAAAAACAAAGTGTGTATGGCTGTCAATTAAGCAGCATGATAGTGACCAACTTAATGACAGGTGTT
Organism: Erythroxylum guanchezii; assembly: GCA_025629825.1. NCBI lineage: Eukaryota > Viridiplantae > Streptophyta > Magnoliopsida > Malpighiales > Erythroxylaceae > Erythroxylum > Erythroxylum guanchezii. The sequence continues at coordinate 2,744 of JAOTAX010162474.1, forward strand.
ACATAAGTGAGTTCTTCACTTATGTTCACGCGAATTTTAGCCATAAAACACACTCAATAGAGAGACTAAGGGGAAGAGTTCTAGAAGTTGAGAGGAATGATATTGAGATTTATTCATGCAATCTTAAGCAATTGTTGCATGAGATTAATTGTATGAAACTTGGTCTTGATGTAACTCTCACTAGATCATCTACTTGAACTCAGCTTGATTGGTACTTTAATTACACATATATTTTTCTTCATCTTTGCATGCTCTCTAGAGGCCAAAGAAGGTGTTTGGTATTTGCTACAACCCAAACAAGGAGAAGATTCAAGAAAAGGGGAGTATTTACAAGGTACATATGCTATAATTTCATGTTCTTATAATATGTTTATATATGCACATAGATTTTGGATTTTATGGGGATCTCGTGGGGTTGGAATTCTGATTCTAACACTTCTGTTGCCTTGCTATGTATGTGATGCATGGATCTATGGCTCTCCAACATTGAATGCCACAAGTAAATAACTTGATAAGTTTGAAAATTTCTTTGAAGAACCAAAGAGAAATTATTACTCTTATAATTGTAGTAATGATCTAAGATGATGTAACTAAAAAGAAATAATCCTTAAATACCAAAACATAAAAACATATTTTCTAAGCTTATAAAAAAAAGGTTTTGATTGGTCACGATCTGGTTCACGATTGTGTGCTAGGCTATGTTGACTACAGACACTTCATCTCAATTGAGCAAGGTTTATGATATGCCCGTGTCTAAAGACCATTGATCCTTCTATATCTCTGGGGAGTTATGCTCAGTCTAAGATATGTTTATGGATAGAGATCATGAATCTTATTATAAATTTATAAACTAATACACAAATGCATATAACTTGAGACCATGGATTTATTTGTAAATTTTAAAGATGGATATAGTGTAAGCTAAGCATATGTTGGAGCCAATGTTCTCACCATTGAGTTATACAACAAGTTACATAGGCTGATACATATATATGTTACATGTTATGTTTACATCTAAGTCTTATCCAAACTTAACCCGAACTAAGCTAACTAATGCTCGCCCTTGAATTTAGCTTGATTCCACATATGTAACCACTTACCTTACCACTTGATTAAACACATCTTGAATCCTTTTATTCCTTATTCATAATTTGTCCACTTGGCAAACTCAAATGACTAAAGGCAACTTGATTACCACTTTTTCCTTTTTTTTTAAAAAAGATTCATCCTTAAATGATCACTTTCATCAAAAGGAGTTAAGAGAGAAACATTAAAAGTAGTGCTCTTATTGTCCTCACTTAGAAGATCTAACTTAAAAGCATCGTTGTTGTTCTATTTTAAAACTTGAAATAAAGGTTCTCATCTTAGTTAAAATTATATCTTCTTCGATCTAGGAACCTCTCTTTTCTAATGTGCATATACACCTAATCACCTAGGTTAAACTTAATTTTCTCTCCTTTTGTTACTTGGATGCATGTTCTTCAATTTTCAATTCAATGAGTCATCGAACATTTTCATGCACTTATTTCACCGTTTAATATTTCTTTTTACCATCCAAGCTATTCCTCTTATGAATAGGCAAAGGTACCAAATCCAATGGAGTTAGTATTCAATGAATGGTAGATACTTTGTATGGAAGCTCTTTTTAGGTTGGTGAAGAACAACATACAATCAGACCCATACTTTAAGTTTTATAGAATATATAAAGAGTTTGCTCTATATTTCTTGTCCTTTGTAGATGATTTGCTACTGCTCTCTAAAGCATACGATAATTCTATGAGCCTCTTAATGGCTTCCATTCAGTCTTTTAAGGATCTGTCAAGTTTGGAGATTAATATGAACAAAAGTCTTATGATAATTTTGGTTCCTTCTCTTTTATGGGATGTTGTCTTTCTATTGTGAAATTCCTTTTTATTTTATTTTTATGAAAAGGGTCTATATTTAGCTTATTGGAAATTGCTTCTCTCATCATCTCTTACATATCGGCTTGACTCTATAAAAAATATCTTAAGTGTTGAAGTAGATTTTTTAGAGCTTCTTTCACAATTCCTTCCATCCTTGATCCAATTTTAAACACCTTAGAATCCCTAGGTTCCATGAGTTTTTGTTAGATTGCTAACATACAATTCTTACACTTTGATAATTCATATGTCATACTTCTCTTATAAGCTTGTGGTGTAATATTATTTCCCCATCTTGTGGTTCTCATTTATCTCGCCTCCTCCATTTGAGGTTAGAAATTTTACTACTAATTGGTACGGTGATAGAATTTTTCACATCGTGCACGAAGATGACTTGCAATTATAGAATACGTTTAGTGTCTTCTTAATATGTATATTTTTTTCATGTTTGTTATCTTTTATTGAACTTGTTCTTAATGTTATATGCAAAGACATATTCATTTCCATTTAGATTTGATCTTTCCTAAAACTAAGCAAGAACAAGGCTATAGTTTTTATTCTATCCATTGACATGTTTATCTTTTTGAAGGTGTTATAAAACAAATGTTAACGATGTTTCCTATATTTACCAATATTCTTTTAACCAAAGAATTGAATATCAGTAAAATGACAACCATAATGTATTCATGATGGTGGATTAAAGGCCTATTATCCATTGCCTAGAAGGTGATCTTAAAGATCTTCATTCTTTTGTTAGGTTTGTTATGATCGAGAGCTATTTGTTGTAACTACCACCTCTTGATGCTTTCTTTGAGTGAGATTTTTTATCTTACTGATTTTGTAAGCATACAGAGTCAATTAGAGTAAGTTTATCGAACTAGAGTAATTCTAAAGTATCGATCTCACAGGGAACTATGTCACTATACTTATTAATCCTAGTCTAATAATAAAAATAAATAACATATTTAATAAAAGATATTTAAACTCCTGAACTAACAAAAACAATGCAAATAACTAGTAAAAAAGATTAATTAAGAAAATGTTAGGGCTTTAGGGTTCAATTATAGAGAATACTAACTATCATACAAGTTTGATTATCTAGGTTGAAAAAACAATTAACCTAAGTTATATATGCCATTATTATATGCACATAGATGTATTTAATTAGGTAATTATCACCTCTTGATGCTTAATTTAACCTAACCAAATTCATTATGCATAGTTAATATATTAGTTATCATTAAAGTATAGGATCTTGTTATTCTCTAGCACTAAAGTGTTTATTCTCCTAGTGATGGATTATATTTGAACTCCTAAGATTAAATCTATACAGGCTAGGAATAAACTCAAAAATTGAAAATAAAAAAATTCAACCAATCAAATAATTATATTTTATGTAGATAATTAAAAGATCCATATAAGCTACATCCCTAACCTTAACTAGGATTTCTAAACACTAAACATAATGAAAACAAATTATAAATAACTCAGTACGAATATAAAAGAAAAAAAGAAGAAAAGATTAATAGAAATTGTCACTGACTCCTCTAATCTTGCTCCAAATCCTCTTTCGAATGCTAAGAAAGACTAAAACTATCAAGAATAAAGCTAGGTGGCTATCCAAAACTTACAAAAAGTCCTCTAAGTTAAACTTAATATAAGTATTTATAGTTAGTGTTACAAAAATAGACCCTAAACTGCTTAAACTTTAAGGATTAATATGTCCCTATAAGTTCTGTATGAGAACCAACGTCAGACCAACTTCACCATCAGTGCCAATTTTATTCAAGAACATTTATGCATCGTAAGTTAATATCTAATTAGCACCTAACACTAGGTTATAATCAGTGCTAATTTGTTTTTATAATTTTCTTTGTAGTATAGTGAAAGTCTAACAATGGTCCAGGATCAAATTTGACACTAGTCTCATTCTATTCCCAAGTTCTCAAACCATCGCGAAAGGCAGGCACCTATCTTTATACATGCTAGGAATATTTTATACCTTGTTCTAACAACTTCACTTTTAGATTTCTTTAAGTTATAATTGACTTCTTATTTCTTCTATAAAGTTGTTGTCTATTTTCTTATTTTCCAAGTGACTTTAAAATTATTGATTGGACAATGGTGGAGAAAGTTGCACTTAATTTCACATTTCCTCCTTAAAATCTTCATTTATAAGATAATGAACTAAAAATAAGAAAAATGATATACAATCTATATCAAATATGCTATAAAGATACCAAATAAAAATTTATTTAATTGTCATATCTAAAATGTAGACCTATCAAATTCCCCCACACTTTACTCACTACTTATCCTCAATCTATTAATAACAAATAATCCCTAACGACTAACGTAGACTTACTAACTAAAAAAAATAGTTCTACTTTTGTAGGTGTACATGACAACATATGCCACAAGCTTTTAAATTCGCAGTGGAGGAGTTATAGTTTCCTGAGGGTTTACTTAAATGCGACCCACAAACATTAATCTATAGTCATTAATTAGCTCTATAGTTAATAATATAAGATATCCAAATTCAAGCCTTAATTGAAAAAATTAAACACATAATATTTCTTAAATAAGTCACCATAAAAAACAAGACAAAGTAAACACTATTTTACTTGCTTTTTCAAACTTAAATACTATGAATTAACATGTCCTTATAAGATGTTACTCATTGACACAAGTGCTTGAAATTCGGTAAGGTACTCTTATCATCTTCTTATGGACAATAAACCTACCATAACTTTGAAAATAATCAAATATTCACTACTTAAATATATATATACAAGCAAAAATAAAAAGGACATTAAAATAGGTTATAATAGGGACAGAGGGTTAATTAGGCCAACCAAGAAAGGAATAAAAGAAATAATAATAATCATAATTAATAGAGCACTAATAAATAAATTAAGAGAAACAAACAAATCAATTATCACTCCATTAATTCCTCATATTCTTGCAACTACTCCTTTTTTCCTTTGTTCTTTTAAATTACTAGAAATTATGCCAATTGATTTTCAACACTACATTATACTTTTTTATTTTATCTATTTTTCTTTTTATTTAAATTTTTTGGATTGGCATGAGATTGTTCAGGTTATCGAAGCCCTTAAAATTAACTATGGTTTTCAATTAATTAACTAATTAACTAAAATTAACAAGAAATCAAATTAAATCAATTGAATATAAAAGTGAGAAATTAAAAAATACTAAACTTTGATTCAAGGGAAAGATCCCAATTAATTATAACTTTGTTCATTGGTTTAAAAATAATAAGTGTCACAATTCAAGTAGTTAGTTTGAAACATATTAGGATAATTATAATAAGTCTTAATTTTTCCTAAATTAATTGGTTCAAACCCAGCATCTAAACCAAAACTTACCATCTATTGGCTGAGTGTGATAATATTCCATGCCAAATAAATGATAGCAATAAGCTTAGTGAAAAAGGCTAAATCCTAAATTAAATAATCAAGATAACAGCAATTATCCAACTTAGTTTTCTTGTTTATCAAAAGTTAAATATGTAAATTTATAAATAACATATTTGCTACTTGTACCAATCCTTCATGATAATTACGCAATCATGGATAGCAATAGAATAATCAATATTAACTTAATTTGTCAAATTAATCAATATCAATTATTCATCAAATATAAGAACTCAAAACAAGAAATCCTTGAATTAAAACATGAATAAAATTTTAGAACAAAACTACACAAGGTTACAACTAAAGTTTCGAATCCCCTTGAATCAAAATAATTAAGTTTAGCCACACATGGCTTTTGTTCCAACGCCAAAGATGGAAGAAAGATGAAGAATTGAGAGAAAAGTAAGAAGAGAATGATTGATTGTCTTAGAGAGGTGGAGAATGTCCCTTTTTAATGTTTTCCTACTTTAAACCTAATATAATCCTATCTTGCAGAGATGCCTATCTAAGACAATTTTAATTCCTACATAAAAGGGATAGAAAGAAGTTTCCTAATTGAACTCCAACTTTTCAAGTAAATCTGTCATTAAATGTGATCTTGCCTTATCCACTGCAATAAATTGTCCACTTTATCCAAAATTTGTGATTTTCACCAATAGTGTCCCAATTTGATGCAATCTCCACTTTTCATCTCCTAAAACAAAACAAACATTAATTTTTCTATTTAAGCACCAAAATATATTCAAAACAAAAGAGATAATTTCAATTAATTTAACAAGATAACATCTTATCAAATTCTCCCACAACAGACTCATGTTTGTCCTCAAGCATACATCAATCATTCTCATAACAACCTCTTATCTCCTTTTATGTTATCTAAAAATATCCAAAAGCTAATTAAATTAAAGGTTTAAGATAAAATAACTATCGAGAGAATAAGCTCTCATAGACACATTGTTAGAATTTAAACATAATATTTCATAAACTCCATTAAAATCAAATGAAACATGACTTGACACCCTCTCAAGGATTTCACTCTATACACTTAAAGTGTTAAAAGGGTCACTAAGCTCTCAAATCAAAGCATAACAAGTTATTTCCATAAGCTTGCTCATGAATCATATCTCCACCACTTAACAAAAATGAACTCAATGCATAAATTAAAGGAACTTTATAAGGGTTGTAACGTGGCGTAGGTAATGTATAAAACAGGTTTTTAGGTTAAGTGAAGGAAATCATTCAAACTTATCTACACAAGTTTCAACTTAAATCAATTCAAAATTCACTTGATCAAATAGATCTTTTTCAATAACTTTGTTTCTTTTTTATTATTTTTTGCTTGAACTTTTTTTCAATAAACAAGAACATCAAAGAGGAAATTTTGTTTTTTTAATACTTCTCCCCCATTTTATTAAAAAAAATAAAAAAATCAAAATAATGCAACTTGAATCAATTAATTTACTTTTTATAGAAATGGTCAAAATCCTATGCAAATAAGCTTTAAACAATTCCTTCAATTTCAGGGCTCAAAATTATTAAGGACGTCAACAAAAGAAGGGTAAATTTGGCTTTTTACAAGGTTATTATCCTAAAAAAGAAAGCGTAAGACTCAAATTGATTTTCTAGGGATAAAAAGCAAGGTACATTTTTTTCAATAAAAAAATGGTTAACCTAAGTGCCCTTATCATTTTTAAACACAAATTCATTAAAAACGTGGTCTCACATATTCGAAAGCAAGTTCTAGCATAAATAAGCTTTGCTTGTTAACACACAACAAAAAAGATATATATGAGCACAAATTTGATGAATGCTCTTAGGCTTAAAGCTCATGTAGGTGTCAAAAATGCATCAAGTCTTGCATACTTTTATTTAACAAAACCAATGAGATACTTAAAAGAATTTAACAAAAATACTAATCATGCTTGTCTTTCTCATGCATTATTTCTTAAACCAAAAATTTACCATAAATTAAGGATTATTTATAAACAACAATCAGAAAAATATGAGGCTATCATGAGGAATAATCAATATATGAATCATAGTATCATGAGTCCAAGCAGAGTCACAAAGTTCATCATATTATAAACACTCACACCTCCACACATAAACCATACATTGTCCCTAATGTATGCATAAGATTACTCACATCTCATAAAAATAATCAACAGATTTAAAGCACAAAATAGAAGACTCCCCTAATGTGCTAGCATCGGAATATAGATGTACTATAGTGTTAATGGACATGGAAGTACCACCTCTATGAATTGGAGTAGAGCATCCAAATTCTTCTCAATTTTAGAAATTTTGCGCTCCAATCTTTCTAACCGAAAATGATACTCATGTTAGATTGCTGGAACTAGAAGATACAAAGGTGATAGAACACCATGATCCTCTTATTATGTTAATGATGAACCTCTATGGGGCAAATCATGTGGTATAAAAAAAATGTCCTCCTTTGTTGCTTAATTACCCCCATCTTGCTTAAACAAATCATATCTAAAGGTTCGATCTCATAAACTATATGCATATTAGTGTCAGTCATATCAAGCAAATTCAGATTAATGGCCAAATAAGTAACATGGGTAACAAGGGAACCAAGACATAAATTTTGTTAGAAGATAGAACTATGTTAAATTGTATTGCCAACAAGAACCTAAACTGACTCATACTTTGTTCACCTAACACCGAATAAAGAATAACTCAGCTTTAATACAAGTACATACTGTAACCTTCCTGCCTGAATAATTAAAGGCTAAGAAACGCTGCATATAAATCTCCTCTATCTCATTAAGATAACTATGATAACAAATGGGTCAAAAGACTCTGATTTCCATGGTTGAGAGTTAAACTCACCATAATCCACTATAAATTCTTTATATTTAGTCGAATTAACATATTCTTTAACTATTAACCCTAAGGATAATTTAAAATCAATGATACTCTGTTTGAATTCGACACCCATTAATCTATATTAAATAAAATTAGTACTACTTAAAGTAAAATTGTCCAATTATCGAATTTAAAGGTAGTGTAAAACTCCTTAGTTAATTCAATAGAAACTAGACAACAAATCAACGCAAAGTATTTCCAGCTCATATCAATAAGCAGATCATCAAAATTATCTTTAATTTGAAAATCCTTTAAGGAGGGGTAGTGTACATACTTACCCACATTAATACGTCGGTATTTAATAGTAGCATAACATTATATTTGCTCTTTAGTGTTGATAGTGAGACAATCTCGCAAGTCCAATCAGCTGGTGGCAAAACAAAAGTTTTTTTTGCTATTCGTGTAAGTTTCCTTTGGGTACTAGTTTTAGGGTCTGCAGTAGATTGATGGTTTGCAATGGTATTCACCAACGATTTTCCTTTTGTTGCGGTCTTTGCGGTAGCTTTAGAATGTCTCATAATATGGACTAGTAAGATGTGCCCATGTAAATAGGCATTATTGATGTCGCAGTGGTGAACTGCCCATTGGTTGGTGGTGGCGACTGCAAGGACAGTGCGGATAGTTGTGAGTTTAGCTATCGGAGAGAAGACGTCGAAGTAATCAATGCCTACAGTTTGCTTGAAACCTTTCACCACTAGGCGTGCCTTTCGTCAATCGATTGAGCCATCGAGATGTTGTTTGATGCAGTAGACCCACTTTGTCGTCAACGGTTTCTTCCCTGTGGGCAGAAGAGCCGGAATCCAGGTCTCATTGTTTTCAAGTGCTTCAATTTCCACCTGCATGGACTCAAACCATAATGGGTCATGTTTAGCAGCGTCATATGAAGGTGGTTTATGGTCGGTGGATATATTGGCCAGATAAGTGGTATGTGGTTTGGAAAAATGGAGTTGAGTGGTATCGAGGGATTGTGCTGGTGTAGTAACGTTGAAGGAGGTAGTTTGAAGGTTGGTGACATAGTCATGGAGGTAAGATGGGGGTTTGCGTTGTCTTGTGCTGAAACGTATTGGTAAGATGGAAGCCGGCAGTGGTGAAGAGGAAGATAGAGAGGGATAAGATAAGAGATCTGGATTTTCGGGTATGGGTGTTGGATCTGGTAAGGTGGGGTCGAGTAGGTTGGGGTAGGATGTGTTTGGGCTTTCTGATTTTGTTTAGTCAAAAGTGATATGTGGGTCATGGGTTTCAAAAAGTGTTTTTTCGTTGGGTGTTTCTGGTTGTATGGAAGGAAAAATTTGTTCATGGAAAGTAACATCTCGACTAAAAATTATTTGTCGTGTATCAATCACAAATAGTTTATAGGCTTTCCGGTCGGTCGCGTATCCAAGCAGTAAACATTTCATGGCTCTAGCTTCTAATTTTTCTTTGTGGGGTTTTGTATTTGTAGCATAGCATAAGCATCCAAAAGTCCTAAAGTGGTCATAAGTTGGTAGCTTGGAATATAATTTTTGGTATGGTGTCTCCCAAGATAAAATTTTTGTTGGTACGCGATTGATGATGTAGGTTGCGGTTAAGATTGCGTCCCCCCAAAATTATTTTGGTAAATTGGCTTTGAATAGGAGAGCTCGGGTTATTTGAAGTAGGTGTTTATGCTTACGCTCCACAACACCATTTTGTTGGGGTGTATAAGCACAGGTTTTTTGGTGAATAATCCCTTTTGACTCAAAAAGTTGTTGATTGGGAGTGTTGACAAATTCGGTACCATTATCGGTTCTTATTTTTGTGATTTTGTGGCAAAATTGGGTTTCGATCATGGAGATAAAAAGGTTGATCGTATGGTGGACTTGGGCTTTGCTACTCAAAAGGAAAGTCCAAGTAGCTCTACTAAATTCATCCACAATGGTTAAAAAATACGTGGAGCCGTCAAGGGCTTTTGTTTTATATGGGCCCCAAAGATCCATGTGAATTAGCTCAAAAGGACTATTTGTTGTTATAATATATTTGCCGAATGATTTCCGGGCTTGTTTTGCTAAGGGACATGTTTCACAAAAGAAATCATTTGGTGGCTTAATATGTTGAAAATGTAAATGCCCTAAAACCTTAGTGGATACGTGACCGAGTCGAAAATGCCATAAACCAAAAGTATCAATAGCATTACAAATAAAATGTTCGTTGAGATAAAATTGCAAAGATGGACCTTTCTTCGAATTTGGTGGTAGAAAATGATGAGGTTTTAGCTTGTAAATGCCCCCGACTTCTTCACAACTTGCTACTATGGAATTAGTCTTCGGGTCCTACAATATAACTTTATTTGAGATAAATATGACAGCTAAGTGATTGTCCTTAGCAAGTTTGCAGACTGATAAGAGATTATGGTGGAAGGTAGGGATATGCAACACGTTTTCTAGTTGAATGGAATATGTCAATTCTATGCTTCCCACTTGGGTGACTGGTTTAAATGAGCCATCTGGTAGCATTACGGGACAAAAAACAGGTGTGGGATCAATGTGTTTGAGTAATTTCTGGTTGTGGGTCATATAGGTTGAAGCACCAGAATCCACTATCCATGAAACACATTCATATTTAGAGCTAACATTATCATTATGGTTAGAGTGCATACCTGCACAGCTGTTAAGAGCTACGTGATTCACTTGATTAATACCTTTTCCCTTGACGAGTCGCATCAACTCCTGGACCTATTTGTTTAAAGTGCTGAATTGTGACTCTTATTCGATGCCTTCACTGTTTAAGTTCCTTTGCCCAATGTCGGTGGGGCTTTCGACCACTGCTCCAGCATAGCTATTCCTTTCCCTCGTGCATTTTTGTTTTAATTCCTTAAACCATTCCGGCTCCCCATGGATTCTAAAACACGTATCCACTGTGTGTCCCCTCTCATGACAGTGGGTGCAATATTTATCTTCCTTTCTTACATAGCTCCTTTTTCGGTTCATCAAGAAGTCCTCTCTATTCTCTGTTTTTCTGTTTCCGATGGGTTTTGCTGTGAGAGCTATATTCATTTGTCCCATTTCATTTGTTGTCAATCCAGCAACATTTCTCTGTTTTTCTACAGTAAGAATCATGGAATAAGCTTTATTCACAGCTGGTAAAGGATCATTCAACATCACCTGGCTTACTACACTTCCGAA
>JAOTAX010162484.1:0-14110 GCA_025629825.1 Erythroxylum guanchezii
CTAATAATCATCACCAATATATGGCATAATACAAACTCGTATACAAGGAAGACTAGAAAGAAAATACAAAGTTAGAGGACCCCAAATCAGATTCTAACCATTGGATGTCAAATTGTAAGAATCAAGAACAATATACTAAAATTTCGCTTCGATTAGAGATTGTTTGGTCATCAATCGAGAGTAGAGCAAATTTTGATATGAACATTTTCTTTTTTTCTAGGAACTTTTCTCTTTGGTACCAAAAAAATCCAATAATAATCACCAATATATGACATAATACAAACTCGTATACAAGTAGGGCTAGATAGAAAATATTATGTTAGAGAGCTGCAAATCAGATTCTAACCATTGTATGTCAAGAGGCAAGACTCAAAAACAACATACTAAAATCTCATCATGATCATAGATCGTTTGGTCATCGATCGAGGCTTGAGTAAGTTTTGATATTAACGTTTTCTCTCGTTTGGGCACATTTCCTTTTCGTACAAAATAGTCTAATAGTCATCACCAATATATAACATAATACAAACTCGTATATAAGGAGGGCTAGACAGAAAATACTATGTTATACAGCTCAAAATTAAATTCTAATCGTCCGATGTCAAGAGGCAAGACTCAAGAACAACATACTAATATTTCATCTAGATCAGAGGTAGTTTGGTAATCGATCGAGGCTTGAGCAAATTTTGATATGAACGTTCTCTCTCTTCTGGGCACCTTTCTCTTTGCCACAAAAATATCTAATAATCATCACCAACATATAACATAATACAAACTCGTATACACAGAGGACTACACAAAAAGTGCTATATTAGAGAGCTCTAAATCAGATTCTAACCGTCGGATGTCAAGAGTCATGACTTAACAATAACATACTAATATTTAATCTCGATCAGAGATCGTTTGGTAATCGATCGAGGCTTGAGCAAATTTTTATATTAACATTCTCTCTCTTCTGGGCACCTTTGTCTTTGACACAAAAAAAATGTAATAATCATCTCCAATATATGATATAACACAAACTCGTATACAAATAGGACTAAACAAAAATTACTAAGTTAGAAGCTCTAAATCAGATTCTAATCGTTGGATGTCAAGATGCAAGACTCAGGAAAAACATAATAAAATTTCGTCTCGATTAGAGATCGTTTGTTCATCGATCGAGACTAGAGCAAATTTTGATATGAACGTTTTCTCTCTTCAAGGAACTTTTCTCTTTTGCGCAAAAAAATCTAATAATCATCACTAATATGTGACATAATACAAACTCGTATACAAGGAGGGCTAGATAGAAATACTATGTTAGAGAGCTCCTAATTAGATTCTAACTGTTGGATGTCAAGATGCAAGACTCAGGAACAGCATACTAAAATTTTGTCTTGACTAAAAATCGTTTGGTCATCGATCGAGACTAGAGAAAATTTTGATATGAACGTTTTCTCTCTTCTAGGCAATTTTCTCTTTGGCACAAAAAAATTTGTAATCATCACCAATATATGACTTAATACAGACTAGTATACAAGGAAGACTAGAAAGAAAATACGAAGTTAGAGAGCTCCTAATCAGATTCTAATCGTTAGATGTCAAGATATAAGACTCAGGAACAACATACTAAAATTTCGTCCCAATCAGAGATCGTTTGGTCACCGATGAAGACTAGAGAAAATTTTGATATGAACCTTTTTCCCTCGTCCAGAAACTTTTCTCTTTGGCACCAAAAACTCTAATAATCATCACCAATATATGACATAATACAAACTCGTAAGCAATGAGGTCTAGATAGAAAATACTATGTTAGAGTGCTCCAAATCAGATTCTAACCGTTGGATGTCAAGAGGCAAAACTCTCGGACAACATACTAAAATTTTACCATGATTAGAGATCGTTTGGTCTTCGCTCAAGGCTTGAGTAAACTTTAATTTGAACGTTTTCCCTCTTATGGCCAATTTTCTCTTCGGCATAAAAAATCTAATAATCATCACCAGTATACGACATAATACAAACTCGTATACAAGGAGGGCTATACAGAAAATGCTAAGTTAGAGAACGCTAAATCAGATTTTAACCTTTTGATGTCAAGATGGAAAACTCAGGAATAACATACCAAAATTTCGGCCCAATTAGAGATCGTTGGTCATCGATCGAGACTAGAGAAAATTTTGGTATGAACTTCTCTCTTCTAGGCACTTTTCTCTTTGGTACAAAATAATCTAATAATTATCACCAATATATAACATAATGCAAACTCGTAAACACGAACGACTAGACAGAAAATACTATGTTAGAGAGCTTCAAATCAGATTCTAAATATTGGATGTTAAGATTCAAGACTCAGGAACATCATACTAACATTTTGTCCCGATTAGAGATCGTTCGATCATCTATCGAGACCAAAGCAACTTTTGATATGAACGTTTTCTCTCTTCTTGGCACTTTTCTCTTTGACACAAAAAAATCTAATAATAATCACCAATATATGGCATAATACAAACTCATATACAAGGAGGGTTAGACAAAAAATACAAAGATAGAGAGCTCAAAATCAGATTTTAACCGTTGGATGTCAAGAGGCAAGACTCAAGAACAATATACTAAAATTTCGTCCCGATCAAAGATCATTTGGTCAACGATCGAGACTAGGGGAAATTTTCATACGAACGTTTTCTCTCTTCTACGAACTTTTCTCTTTGGCACAAAAAAATCTAATAATCATCACCATTATATGATATAATACAAACTCGTATACAAGGAGGGCTGGATAGGAAATACTTTGTTAGAGAGCTCCAAATCAGATTCTAACCGTTGGATGTCAATATGCAACTCCCAGGAACAACATAATAAAATTTTGTCCCGATCAAAGATCATTTGGTCAACGATCGAGATTAGAGCAAATTTTGGTATCAACGTTTTCTCTCTTCTGGGCACTTTTCTCTTTGGCACAAAAAAATATAATAATCATCACCAATATATGACATAGTACAAGCTCGTATACAAGGAGGGCTAGACAAAAAATGCAAAGTTAAAGAGCTCCAAATTAGATTTTAATCGTTGAATGTCAAGAGGCAAGACTCAAGAATAATATACTAAAATTTTCTCCCGATCAAAGATCGTTTGGTCATTGATCGGGAATAGAGCAAATTTTGAAATGAACATTTTCTCTCTTCTGGGCAACTTTCTCTTTGGAACAAAAAAATCTAATAATCATCACCAATATATGGCGTAATACAAACTCGTATGCAAATAAGGCTATAAAGAAAATACTAAGTTAGAAAGTTCCAAATCCGATTCTAACCGTTGGATGTTAAGATGCAAGACTTAGGAACAACATACTAAAATTTTGTCTTGATCAGAGATCGATTGGTTATCGATCGAGAATAGAGCAAATTTTGATATGGACATTAACTCTCTTCTGCCAATTTTCTCTTTGGCACAAAAAATCTAATAATTATCACTAGTATAAGACATAATACAAACTCATATACAAGGAGGGCTAAACAGAAAGTGCTATGTTAAAGAGCTCCAAACCAGATTTTAACCATTGGATGTCAGGAGGCAAGACTCAAGAACAAGATACTAATATTTCATCTTGATCAGAGGTCATATGGTAATTGATCGAGGCTTGAGTAAATTTTGATATGAACGTTTACTCTCTTCTGGGCACTTTTCTCTTTGGCATAAAAAATTTACTAATCATCACCAATATGTGACATATTACAATTTCGAATACAAATACGGCTAGGCAAAAAATATTAAGTTTGAGAGCTATAAGTCAGATTCTAACCGTTGGATGTCAAGATGCAAGACTCAGGAATAACATACTAAAATTTCCTCTCAATCAGAGATCATTTGGTTATCAATCGAGACTAGAGCAAATTTTGATATAAACGTTTTCTCTCTTCGGTGCACTTTTCCCTTTGGCACAAAAAATCTAATAATCATCACCAATATATGACATAATACAAACTCGTATACAAGTAGGGATAGATAGAAATATTAAGTTAAAGATCTCCAAATCAGATTCTAACCGTTGGATGTCAAAATGCAAGTCTCAGGAACAACATACTAAAATTTCATCCCGATCACAGATCGTTTGGTCAACGATAGAAACTATAGAAAATTTTGATATGAACGTTTTCTCTCTTCTGTGCACTTTCTCTTTGGCACAACAAAATCTAATAATCATCACCAATATATGACATAATACAAATTCATATACAAGGAGGGTTAGACCGAAAATACTAAGTTAAAGAGCTCCAAATCAAATTCTAACAATTGGATGTCAAAAGGTAAGACTCAAGAAAGACTTAAGAACAACATACTAATATTTCATCTCGATCAAAGGTCCTTTGGCAATCGAATGAGGCTTGAGTAAATTTTGATATGAACGTCTTCTCTCTTCTAGGCACTTTTCTCTTTGGCATAAAAAAATCTAATAATCATCACCAACATATGTAAAAATACGAACTCGAATACAAGGAAGGCTAGACAGAAAATACTAAGTTAGAGAGCTTCAAATTAGATTCTATCCGTTGCATGTCAAGATGCAAGACTAAGGAAAAACATACTAATATTTCGTCCCGATCGGAGATCGTTTGGTTAACGATCGAGACTAGAGAAAATTTTCGTATTAACGTTTTCTCTTCTGGGTACTTTTCTCTTTGGCACAAAAAAATATAAAAATCATCACCAATATATGACATAATGCAAGCTCGTATACAAGGAGGGCTAGATAAAAAATAAAAAGTTAGAGAGCTCAAAATCAGATTCTAACCATTGAATGTCAAGAGGCAAGACTCAAGAACAATATACTAAAATTTTGTCCCGATCAAAGATCATTTGGTCATCGATCGGGACTAGAGCAAATTTTGGTGTGACCGTTTTCTCTCTTCTGGGCAATTTTCTCTTTGGAACAAAAAAATCTAATAGTCATAACTAATATATGACATAATACAAACTCGTATACAAGGAAGAGTAGACATAAAATACTAATTTAGAGAGCTCCTAATCAGATTAAACCCGCTGCATGTCAATATATAAGACTCAGGAATAACATACTAAAATTTCATCCCGATCAGAGATCATTTGTTCATCGATCAAGACTAGAGCAAATTTTGATATGAACGTTTTCTCTCCTCTAGGAACTTTTCTCTTTGGCACAAAAAAATTTAATGATCATCACCAATATATGACATAATACAAACTCGTAAGCAATGAGGTCTAGATAGAAAATACTATCTTAGAGAGCTCCAAATTAGATTCTAACCGTCGGATGTCAAGAGGCAAGGCTCAAGAAAAACATACTAATATTTCATATCGATCAGAGGTCGTTCGGTAATCAATCGAGGCTTTAGCGAATTTCTATATGAACGATCTCTCTCTTCTAGGCATCTTTCTCTTTGGCACAAAAAAATCTAAAAATCATCACTAATATATGACATAATACAAACTCGTCTACAAATTGGGCTAAACAAAAAACACTAAGTTAGAGAGCTCCAAATTAGATTCTAACCGTTGGATGCAAGACTCAGAAACAACATACTAAAATTTCGTCACGATAAAAAATCGTTAGGTCATTGATAGAGTCTAGGGAAAATTTTTATATGAACACTTTCTCTCTTCTGGGTAATTTTCTCTTTGGTACAAAAAATCTAATAATCATCACTAATATATGACTTAATACAAACTCGTATACAAGAAGAGCAAGACTCAGAAACAAGATACTAAAATTTCGTCACGATCAGAGATCGTTTGCTCATCAATCGAGAATAAAGCAAATTTTGGTATGAACATTTTCTCTCTTCTCAGCAATTTCTCTTTAGCACAAAAAAATTTAATAATTATCACCAATCTATGACATAATACAAATTCGTATACAAGGAGGGCTAGACAAAAATTATTATGCCAGAGAGCTCCAAATTAGATTCTAACCATCGGATGTCAAAAGGCAAGACTCAAGAACAACATAGTAATATTTCATCTCGATCAGATGTCATTTGGTAATCGATCGAGACTAGAGCAAATTTTCATATGAACGTTCTCCCTCTTCTGGGCACCTTTCTCTTTGGCACAAAAAATCTAATAATCATCACCAATATATGAAATAATACAAACTCGTATACAGATAAGGCTAGGCAAAAAATACTAAGTTAGAGAGCTCCAAATCAGATTCTAACCATTGGATATCAAGAGGCAAGACTCAAGAACAACATACTAACATTTAATTTCGATCAGTAGTCGTTTGGTAATCGATCGAGGTTTGAGCAAATTTTGATATGAATGTTCTGTCTTTTCTGGGCACCTTTTTATTTAGGACAAAAAAATCTAATAATCATCACCAATACATGGCATAATACAAACTCGTATACAGATAACACTATTAAGAAAATACTAAGTTAAAAAGCTCCAAATCCGATTCTAACAGTTGGATGTCAAGATGCAAGACTTAGAAACAACATACTAAAATTTTGTCCTAATCAGAGATCGTTTGATCATCGATCGAGATTAGAGCAAATTTTGCTATGAACATTAACTCTCTTCTTCCAATTTTCTTTTTGGCACAAAAAATCTAATAATCATCACTAGTATAAGACATAATACAAACTCATATACAAGGAGGGCTAAACAGAAAAAACTATGTTAAAGAGCTCCAAATCAAATTCTAACCATTGTATGTCAGGAGGCAAGACTCAAAAACAACATACTAATATTTCATCTTGAACAGAGGTCATTTGGTAATCGATCGAGGCTTGAGTAAATTTTGGTATGAACATTTACTCTCTTCTGGGCACTTTTCTCTTTGGCACAAAAAATCTAATAATCATCACTAATATGTGATATAATACAATCTCGTATACAAATACGGCTAGAAAAAAAATACTAAGTTTGAGAGCTCTAAGTTAGATTCTAACCGTTGGATGTCAAGATGTAAGACTCATGAATAACATACTAAAATTTCCTCACGATCAAAGATCGTTTGGTCATCAATCGAGACTAGAGCAAATTTTGATATAAACGTTTTCTCTCTTCGGTGCACTTTTCTCTTTGGCACAAAAAATTTAATAATCATCACCAATATATGACATAATACACACACGTATACAAGTAGGGATGGATAGAAATATTAAGTTAGAGATCTCCAAATCAGATTCTAACCGTTGGATGTCAAGATGCAAGTCTCAGGAACAACATACTAAAATTTCATCCCGATCACAGATCGTTTTGTTATCGATCGAGACTATGGCAAATTTTGATATGAACGTTTTCTCTCTTCTGTGCACTTTTCTCTTTGGCACAACAAAATCTAATAATCGTCACCAATATATGACATAATACAAATTCGTATACAAGGAGGATTAGAGCGAAAATACTAAGTTACAGAGCTCCAAATTAGATTCTAACCGTTTGATGTCAAAAGGCAAGACTCAAGAAAGACTCAAGAACAACATACTAATATTTCATCTCGATCAGAGGTCGTCTGGCAATCGAACGAGGCTTGAGTAAATTTTCGTATGAACGTTTTCTCTCTTCTAGGCACTTTTCTCTTTGGCACAAAAAAGTCTAATAATCATCACCAATATATGACATAATACAAACTTGTATACAAGGAGGGCTAGACAGAAAATACTAAGTTAGAGAGCTCCAAACTAGATTCCAACCGTTGGATGTCAAGATGCAAGACTAAGGAACAAAATACTAAAATTTCGTCCCGATCAGAGATCACTTGGTCATTGATGGAGACTAGAGTAAATTTTAATATGAACGTTTACTCTCTTCTGGCAATTTTCTCTTTGACACAAAAAAATCTAATAATCATCACCAATATATAACATAATATAAACTCGTATACAAGGAATGCTAGAAAGAAAATAGTAAGTTAAAGTGCTCCAAATCAGATTCTAACCGTTGGATGTCAAGATGAAAGACTGAGGAACAACTACTAAAATTTTGTCACGATCAGAGATCGTTTGGTCATCTATCGAGCCTAGAGCAAATTTTGATATGAACGTTTTCTCTCTAATGGGTACTTTTCTTTTTGGCACAAAGAAATCTAATAATCATCCCCAATATATAGCATAATACAAACTCGTATACAAGGAGAGCTAGATAGAAAATACTAAGTTAGAGAGCTCCAAATTAAAATATAACCGTTGCATGAGAAGATACAAGATTCAGGAACAACATACTGAAATTTTGTCTCGATCAGAAATCGTTTGGTCATCGATCGAGGCTAGAGCAACTTTTGATATAAACATATTCTCTCTTTTAGGCACTTTTCTTTTCGGCACAAAAAAATCTAATAATCATCACTAATATATGACATAATACAAACTCGTATACAAGGAGGGGTAGACAGACAAAACTAAGTTAGAGAGCTCCAAATCAGATTCTAACCGTTGGATGTCAAGATGAAAGACACAGGAACAACATACAAAAATATCGTCCCAATCAGAGATCGTTTGGCGATCAGTAATACTAGAGCAAATTTTGATATGAATGTTTTCTCTCTTTTGGGCACTTTTCTCTTTGACACAAAAAATTCTAAAAATCATTCTCAACATATGACATAAAACAAACTCGTATACAAGGAGTGCTAGATAGAAAGTAATAAGTTAAAGAGCTCCAAATTAGATTCTAACCGTTAGATGTGAAGACGCAAGATTCAAGAACAACATACGAAAATTTCGTCCCGATAGAGATCATTTGGTCATTGATAAAGATTAAAGCAAATATTGATATAAATGTTTTCTCTCTTCTGTGCAATTTTTTCTTTGGCACAAAAAAATCTAATAGTCATCACCAATATATGACATAATACAAACTCGTATACAAATAGGGCTATATGGAAAATATTAAGTTAAAGAGCTCCAAATTAGATTCTAACCGTTGGGTGTCAAAATGCAAGACTCAGGAGCAACATACTAAAATTCGTCCCGATCAGAAATAGTTGTGTCATCGACTGAGGCTAGAGCAAATTTTGATATGAACGTTTTCTCTGTTCTGGGCACTTTTCTTTTTACCACAAAAAATCTAATAATCATCACCAATATATAACATAATACAAACTCTTATACAAGGAGTGCTAGATAGAAAATACTAAGTTAGAGAGCTCCAAATTAGATTCCAAAAGTTGGATGTCAAGATACAAGACTCAGGAACAAAATACTAATAATTTAATCTCGATCAGAAATCGTTTGGTATGAACGTTTTCTCTCTTCTGGACACTTTTTTTTGGCACAAAAAAATCTAATAATCATAACCAATATATGACATAATACAAACTTGTATTCAAGGAGGGTTAGACAGAGGTCGTTTGGTAATCGAGCGAGGCTTGAGTAAATTTAGATATGAACATTTTCTCTCTTCTAGGCACCTTTCTCTTTGGCACAAAAAATTATAAAAATCATCACTAATATATGAAAAAATACGAACTCATATGTAAGGAGGACTATACAGAAAACACTAAGTTAGATAGCTCCAAATAAGATTTTAACCGTTGGATGTTAAGACGCCAGATTTAGGAACAACATACCAAAATTTCGTGTCAATTGGTCATCGATCAAGACTAGAGCATATTTGGATATAAACGTTTTCTCTCTTCTAAGCACCTTTCTTCTTGGTATAAAGAAATTTAAAAAAAATCACCAATATATGTTATAATACAAACTAGTATCCAAGGAAGGTTAGGTAGAAAATATTATATGAGAGAGCTCAAAATCATATTCTAACCGTTGAATGTCAAGAGGCAAGACTTAAGAACAACATACTAATAATTTAATCTCGATCAGAGGTCGTTTGGTAATCGATCTAGGCTTGAGTAAAATTTGATATGAACTTTTTCTCTCTTCTAGGCACCTTTGTCTTTGATAAAAAAATCTAACAATCATCACCAATATATGAACTAATATAAACTCGTATACAAAGATAGCTAGACCAAAAATACTATGTTAAAGAGCTCCAAATCAAATTCTAACCATCGGATGTTAAGATGCAAGACTCATGAATAATAAACTAAAATTTCGTCTCGATTAGAGATCGTTTGGTCATCGATCGAGACTATAGCAAATTCTGATATAAACATTTTGTCTCTCCTTGGCACTTTTCACTGTGGCGCAAAAAAAAAATCTAATAATCATCACCAATATATGTCATAAAACAAACTCATATATAAGGAGGACTAGATAGAAAATGCTAAGTTAGAGAGCTCCAAATCAGATTCTAACCGTTGCATGTCAAGAGGCAAGACTCAAGAACAACTTACTATTATTTCATCTCAATCAGAGGTCGTTCAATAATAGATCGAGGCTTGGGAAAATTTTTATATGAACGTTTTCTCTATTCTAGGCACCTTTCTCTATGGCACAAAAAAATCTAACAATCATCACCAATTTATGACACAATACAAACTCGTATACAAATAGGGCTAGACAGAAAAAACTAAGTTAGAAAGCTCCAAATGAAATTCGAACTGTTGGATGTCAAGATGCAAAACTCAGAAACAACATACTAAAATTTCGTCCCGATCAGAGATTGTTTGGTAATCGATCGAGACTTGAGTAAATTTTGATTTGAACGTATTATCTCTTCTAGGCACTTTTCTCTTTAGCACAAAAAAGTCTAATAATCATCACCAATATATGACATAATACAAACTTGTATACAAGGAGGGCTAGACAGAAAATACTAAGTTAGAGAGCTCCAAATTAGATTCCAACCGTTGGATGTCAAGATACAAGACTCAGGAACAAAATACTAATAATTTAATCTCGATCAGAGATCGTTTGGTAATCGATTGAGGCTTCAGCAAATTTTGATATGAACGTTTTCTCTATTTTGGGCACCTTTTTTTTGGCACAAAAAATCTAATAATCATCACCATTATAGGACAAAATACAAACTTGTATACAAGGAGGGCTAGAAAGAAAATACTAAGTTAGAGAGCTCAAAATCAAATTCTAACCTTTGGATGTCAAGATGCAAGACTCAGGAACAACATACAAAAATTTTGCCGATCAGGGATCGTTTGGTCATCGATCAAGACTAAAGCAAATTTTGATATGAACGTTTTCTCTCTTCTAGGCAATTTTCTCTTTGGCACAAAAAAATCTAATAATCTTCACTAATATATGACATAATAAAAACTCGTATACAAGGAGCACCAGATAGAAAATACTAAGTTAGAGAGCTCCAAATCAGATTATAACCTTTGGATGTCAAGAGGCAATACTCAAGAACAACATACTATTATTTCATCTCGATTAGAGGTCGTTCAGTTATAGATCAAGGTTTGGGCAAATATTTATATGAACGTTTTCTCTCTTCTAGGCACCTTTCTCTATGGCATAAAAAAAATCTAACAATCATCACCAATATATGACATAATACAAACTCGTATACAAATAGGGCTAGACAAAAAATACTAAGTTAGAGAGCTCTAAATCAGATTCAAACCGTTGGATGTAAAGATCCAAAACTCAGAAACAATATACTAAAATTTCGTCCCGATTAGAGGTCGTTTGTAATCGATCGAGGCTTGATTAAATTTTGATTTGAACGTATTCTCTCTTTTAGACGCCTTTCTCTATGGCAAAAAAAAATCTAATAATCATCACTAATATATGACATAATGCAAACTCGTATACAAGGAGGGCAAGACAAAAAATACTAAGTTAGAGAGCTCCAAATTAGATTCTAACTCCTGGATGTCAAAATGAAAGACTTAGGAACAACATACTAATATTTCGTCCCGATCAAAGATCATTTTGTCATCGATCAAGACTAGAGCAAATTTTGATATGAATGTTTTCTTTCTTCTGAGTAATTTTCTCTTTGGCACAAAAAAATCTAATTATCATCACCAATATATGACAAAATACAAACTCGTGTACAAGGATTTCTAGACAGAAAATACTAAGTTAGAGAGCTCCAAATTATATTCTAACCATTGGACGTCAAGATGCAAGACTGAAGAACAACATACTAAAATTTCGTCTCGATAGAAATCGTTTGGTCCTCGATCGAGAGTAGATCAAATTTAATACGAACGTTTTCTCTCTTTTGGGTTATTTTCTCTTTGGCACAAAAAAATCTTTTAATCATCACCAATATATGACATAATACAAACTCATATACAAATAGAACTAGATAGAAAATACTAAGTTAGAGAGCTCCAAATTGGATTCTAACCGTTGGATGTCAAGATGCAAGACTTAGGAACAACATACTAAAATTTCGTCCTGATCAAAGATCGTTGGTGATCGATCGAGACTAGAGCAAATTTTGATATGAATGTTTTCTCTCTTCTGGGCACTTTTCTCTTTGGCACAAAAAAATCTAATAATCATCCCTAATATTGCCATAATACAAACTCGTATACAAATAGGACTAGACAGAAAATACTAAGTTAGAGATGTAGCACCCCACTCCCGTGTGACCCGAACCCAACATCAATGGTAATATTCGAGTCCGTGCCTCACGAAGGTGGCGTGCTAAAACACTCATTCAAAAATCGATACACTTTTTTTTTCACAAAACAATATATGCAGAATTCAATACCCAATTTGGGTCCTCATTCAATCGTATACAATTTCATTATACACAATTTCCAATAGCCACTCAGGCCCATTTGCCAAGTACAAATATAAAATTCATTACAAATTTAAAAACATGCAATGCAGACGCGAACTGATCCCGACCTCTATCATTCACTTGAATCCTGCAAATATACTCCCGTTGGCCTAACGGGGTATTCTTCTGATCCTGAAAAATAATTGCAATTTTTGGATGAGTTTTGCGAACTCAGTGAGTGACCATCATTGATGGCTCACTCAAAACAGAACACATAATTCACATATTCATAATATTTAACATTCAAATCACTGTACCCATCTCACTTTATTTCCTATATCACATTATTACCCATATTCTTATCATTTCATTAACAACCATATTGAATCACATATACTTGTTCAGTTATTTCCCATTCAATATCAATTAATCATTTATGTCATGCATATGAGACTCACTTTCTAATTTGTTACTTTGTTGTGACCGAGTGCCTGAACTGTCCCATATAGGGCTCATTGATAACTGTCCCGTGTAGGGCTCATTGATAACTGTTCCATATAGGGCTCATTGATAGTTGTCCCATGTAGGGCTCTTTGATAGCTGTCCCATGTAGGGCTCTTTGATAACTGTTCCATATAGGGCTCATTGATAACTGTCCTATGTAGGGCTCATTGATCGTTGAGCTTGTAGCTCTAATCGGTGGCCACTATAGTCACAACTGCCATTATGTTTATGCATTCATGCAATAAAATGCATCATTCACAATTATCTATCCCTTTTAATCACTTCTCATATCATCGGACTTTAGTCCAACATTCCACCTTGAAGTAGAGCATTTCACAGTTTCATTCCTATCCAAATACACATTTACAATCACATATGTCATCGGACCGTGGTCCGGCATTTAGCAATCATATAATGCACATTCAAAAATACCACATGATTGTTATCAAATAAGTATGAGGTAGTTTTGCCTTTCACCAAATCAAATTATCCGATCAAATGCATATGGAATATGTATGTGACACTTTTCTCATTTATTACGGTGTTGTGACCGAGCGCCTAAACTGGCCCAATATAGGCGCATTAATCATTGAGCCTGAGGCTCTGAAATCACTGTGGACTCAAGGTCCAAGTACGGTGAGCTTTTAGCTCTCGGTGGCTGCTCCGGTCACAACTGTCATTATCTGATCATGCATTCATGTAGGCAATGCATATGTCATAATGATTCAATATATATGTCACAATTGCGTACATCTTAAGCAAGTAATTCACAGAATCACACAGAATCACAAACAAGTAATACTTCTATGTCATCGCTTGCCAATACATCGGACCTTCTGTCCGGAACCCATAATCAGAACACAATTCACTAACCCATCATTATCCACCACAGTTTTCTAAGCAAATAATAATTGAGGAACCGTCTAGGTCACTCACCTCATATCCATGCTTAAAACTTGTCCAATGCATCAATTTCTCCATTACTTCTTTCCTTCATCCAAGTTAAAATTCCCTAAACCATAATCACCCAAATTCAACATCA
>JAOTAX010162503.1:0-14108 GCA_025629825.1 Erythroxylum guanchezii
TGAATAGAATCAATTATTCCATTCTCTGTGGATCGACCCCATTACCACTGTGCGCAATTTATTTTCGTTTGGTGTTTGGGATTTATTTTTGGTGGATTCGACACCCATCAGATGTTATAGACATAATCTTATTACAATTCCTCCTTGCTAGAATTGAGTTGAAAAAGAATTTAGTACAATTATCCCCCTCTTTTAGCCATTATACTGTAGCTCTTTGTTGAAAAGGGAACTATGGTTATAAGTAGCCGTCAAGAACTCTGATAGCTTTTTCTTTTCTTTATCAAGTAACACTGGATCCATCAGGAACAACTAGTTAGGCTTGAATAGCCTAGAGTTCAATTATGTAGGAGTTTAAGGAATCGTTTGTAGGCCTGTGAGTAGAGTTAAGGACCTTTAGTTCTTGTTTGATAGCTTTTAGTTTATGAACGCAACATAATTGCTTGGTCCTATTGCAATTATGCTTTGCACCTTTTTTATTACAAGCCTCATTGAACCCTGGGATACTCACCAGAAAGTTGTTGAATCGAAAAGGATAGTATTACGCTTTTTGGAATAAGATGTCTACAACAAGGAGTATGGTCTGAAAAGAGAGGCTCTTTAAAGGCAGTCATGTTGTCAGGAAAGGTCTTGAGCCACACGTCATTTACTAGGGCTTGATTTAGCTTCTTCCTGATATGCCACTCTGATTGTTGTTTATTAGACTAGGTATAAGAATGTGCCACATACTTTAGATATGTCACTCCTATCTCTTCAAAATTTCTTTCACGTCAGTTGTATAGTTCTTTAAATTGTAATTCCCTTGTGCCACTGATGGGTATAATACAGAGTTAAAGTCTCCACATATTAACCAAGGTGTGGATACTATATTACTGAGGGATTTAAGGTTGTTCCATAGTTCCTTTTTCTGGAACCAAAAATTGCTTGCGTAGACGAATGAAACCTTAATCTGAATGTTCCCCTTCAAATAAGATAACTTTAGATGCATAGCTTGTTCATTTGAATCTAGGAGATCTACCTTGAGTTCATCCTCCCTATAGCAAATAATTATTCTACCAAAAGCATGATGTTGGTGGTTGGTTATCATATTCCAGTGGGATCCAAAAATATCTAATTTGGTCAGATTTTCCTTTCTGATTTGGTTTCTTATAATCCAATAATGAGAGGTTTCTATTGCAAAACAAAGTCCTATAAAGCTGGCATTTTAATGGGACAATTTATTCCTCATACATTCCATGTTATAATGGTAATGGTTAAAACATTTAGCTTATGGAGCCTTTCCCTTTACACCTCTTGGATCTCCTTCTCTCCCCTATATGTAATTCAGCAGTTCCTACAGATTCTCTAGGTGCAGTATAACTTTTAGGAGTTTCAAGGATATGATATTGCTGACTTACCATTGATTCTCCTTCCACTTCTGGATTATTAACTAAAGTAGCTTGATCTTCCTTAATTTCTGTTTGAGATATAAGTGTTGTATTTGCTGTTTGTGGTAATTCCTTCTCCATGTTGCATTTTACATTGAGCTCTTTAAAACCTTGCTTATTATTTATTTGACCGTTTTCTACTAGCTCACTGATTTGTTTATCCTTATCCTCAAATGGTTTATTCTCACCTATTATCAGTACTGTTGCCTTCTTAGATATCTGGAAAAAAGGGAATTCAACGATTCTAGATGTGATGCTACTTTAGTTGTCTCTATAAACTCCTAATAACTCCCTGTTTCCAAGTCCTAGTTAGATAAGTGGAAGGTGGTTTCCAATGGTAAGAAATTTTAACTATGTCTTCTCTTAGTGTATCTTCCTCTCCTAACCTCATTATTAGAATTTCTTCAGGGAGTTCTTTGGAAGTGTCCACTCTGATACATGTCCTAGCATAACCTACATGTTTCTTCTTTGTTGTATGGTCATTAATGCAAAGTGTTCTTCTAATATAGCTGGCTAGTGCTATAAGCCTTTGAGTAGTCCAATACTCAAGTGGTATATTGCAGAAGTTAATCCATAGCGGGATATTTTAGATCTTGAGAGTTTAAAGGTCTAAATATGGCTGTCAAGTTTAAAGGAAGATAGGATGGCTGCCAAGATGCCATGGACCTTCCTCCATTATCTTCTGGGTTTCTAAAGTAGAAGAAAATCTGAACAGTATCAAATTCTCTTTAGAGAGCAAAACGTCTATCAAGCCTTTGGAATTCCACACCTTGCTAGCCTATTGAGAGACTAATGGGAAGGGTGGTCTTTTGCCATAGAAGAACCCTACAATGGTTGCTTCCCAAGTCCTTGCACCTTTCTTCAAGACTTTCAGATTTGGGTAAACCACCTTTTTACCTTCCATATCTTTCGGTGGTGAGTAGGACAGAAATACTTGAGTTTCTTCACCAACTACTTGCTTCCAAGATCTCTTAGGAGCATCTAATAGAGAGAGCATTTTTAGGTTTAGAGATGAAGGTTTAAGGATGGATAGGGGCAAAGGTGGGAATTTAGGTAAGGAAGGAGTTTGAGTATTGACCATTGTGTAACTTTTTGTCTTCTTAGGAAAGTTTCAATTTTTGGTTATAGTTTGTCATTACTAAAGAGAGCTTAAAAAGGAAAGATTGCAGATTGGAGAGAAGTAGTAGTTTATGAGAAGTCTACTTTGTCCCTAGTTTTACTGATAAAAATCGGTGAAGGAGGAATGAAGAAATAGGAAGTTGCAAAGCTAGTTTTTGGTGTAAGGAGAGGTAGCAATGTTCTATTGGATTGTGCTAGATTTCTCCAATATTACAAGACTACTGGCTAAAGGCTATGGTTTCTGAGATGTTACTAGTTTCTAGACAAAAGATTTTAGGAAGAGTTCAAAGGAAGGGAAAAGAAGAAATGATGTTACTGTTTAAATAGGTTGTTAATTGAGAAATTGCAATTTCCATAATCTAATTAGGGTTTATAAATTAGGTTTAATGGTTATAACTTGAGAGAGAGTAATCAACCTCAGAATCATCTAGAACCAATAATCCAGTAATTCATAACCGATTAGGTTAGTGTTAAAGATAGGTAAAATTCTCTCTCTCAATTGGAAACTTCTTAGGTTGATTCTTGATTATGCGTTGCAACTGCTAAATTGTTAATATTTTTATGATTGGTTCTTGAATTGATTTGATTGATTGAAATGAAATCTTGTTTTAGTTTCGTCACATTTTGAATTTCTGCGATTTGTTTTGGCCTTAGATTTTAGGATTAGATTATCCCTCCTCCTGGGATTCTCAGCTTAGGTACTACGTGAACGACTCATGCGCTTGCAAATTATCAAGGTTAATTAATTAAAACTTACACACTTCGAAATAACCCGATTAGTACTACAACAAGATGTCCTTATTGTCTTCGTGATAGTCAAAGTGTTGTGCACCTCACAAGAAATTGTAAGTATCACTTTAAAACTAAGCATATTGATGTTCGACACCACTTCGTTTGGGATATTATTGAAGCTGATGAAGTTATTGTTGAGAAGGTTCACACCATTCAAAACCCCGTTGACATGTTGACCAAGTCACTACCTATTACTAAGTTCAAGCATTGCCTGTACTTAGTCGGTATTCTCAACACTTGAGTGCCCTTCGGGGCTTACAACAAAGAGAACTCCTACTTTCGATCTTATGTTAAGGTGGAGATTTGTTGGGATAATGACTCAAGCCTTCAAGATTCCTATTATATGTAGGCATTCTTTCCTTTTTTGACACTATTTCCAAATGCCTACTTTGTGTAGGTTCTTTACCCTAGGGTTATACTACTATATAAACACCCCCTTGGGGTCCTTTATAACATCATATTGGTGTACTCTTTATTAGTCCTGGGGATTGTGTGTGTGAGAGAGAGAAAAAATAGTTGTAATTTTTCTCCTTGATATAGTGCATATTTTCGGGCTCTCTTTGCCCTATGGGTTTTTGTCCCAATACTCGGGCTTATTGTGTAAAATCGTTTACGATATTTATCTTTAAAATCTTCTTAATTTTCTTGACAAATTCAAATGAAAACAATTCACTTAATTTGCGAGCAATGTAATAGCGAAAATTAGTATCTATTCTTCTAACAACAAGAAAATTAAAAAGATAAGAGTTAGGGAATATGACGCCACGATTTATCCTGGTTCACCCTTAATCTTGGGCTACGTTCAGTCCTCAGAGTCCATCTGAGATTTCAATATAACCTTCAACGTTACAAGTATTATTTCTACACTTCCAAAGCCTCTTCAGGTTTCTTTCACAAAGTATTCTTTATCTATTTTCTTAACCTCTTCAGGCTCTAGCCTTTCTTTCTCTCTAAAAGATATTGTTTGAGCTTCACGTTTTAGATGTATTTGCTATCTTCTTTTTTTTTCACTTAAGCTTTTACAATCACAATTCTTTTCTCTCTTTGTATTTTATCGTTTTGTATTGTAGAGTATTTTTGTTTATGACTACAACTACTATTTATAGCCCAAATCTTCAATGGTCTTCTTGAGAATTCTGCTTGTCGAATCTTCTAAAAATGGTTATTAGTCGAGTCCTGTAACTAACTCCAACTAACTGACGTTTTAGTACATTCTTCAATTTCCATCGTCTTGCATAGTTTCATCTGCTTCGTCTGGTGTCTCATATGCTTCGTCCGGTGTCTTATATGCTTCGTCTAGTGTCTTAGACTAAACACTTAATCTTCGCCTGATTCATCTTATTTAGCTTTTACTAACGTATCTTCTTGATTTGATGATTGGTGCTACTTAAACTTATCTGCGCACTTAATAAATTTATCAAAACAGTTCACACACTTCTATGATTATTATTATTTGACTTTCATCAAAATTAATAGAAGAAGTGAAGTCTTCTTGACTTAGCAATCTCCCCCTTTTTGATGATAACAAATAATCATAATATTAGAAGATAAAAAATAATATTCAGACGAAAATAAAGATAATAGTCAGACGAATAATATTCAAACGAATAAAGCAAGATATACAATGAGAAACAAAAATTTCTGATCATTTCTACTGTTCTCCCCCTATTTGTTATTAATCAAAAAGATAGTTCATTTTAGACGCTTCAAAATTTTAGAAAACATTTGTTGAATGTCAGTATGGATCGTCTTGAGGTCTTCTTCTATAGAAACACATAGAAGTGCAATTTCCTTATGAAGATCACCCACTGCATCCCCTAATTCTTCAACCTTAGTATTAATTTCTTCAATGTTTTTAGCTAAGGCTTCCTGAACTTCTGTTTGCTTGTAACTAGCTTCAGTCCATTTGATGAAATTCTTCAAGAACTCCGAATTAACTGTAGCATCTTGTAGTATTTCACTAAGTGGATGAGTGTGTTCAAAAACAGATAGTGTTCTAGGTGAACTGTCTAATTCTATGATTTTGATTGAGGGTAATTTGAAAGGTTGTTTTCCTTCAGGGATATCAAGATCATCGGGTTTGGGTAATTTGTAAATCGGTTGCCCAAGAAGGTGTAAAATGGTTTTAACTGAAGTAATGAAACCTATGGGTTTGAAATGAATGAGTAAATGCACAAAGGTTTCTAAGTTAAAATCAATACCTTCAATTATAATACTTTTGTACCTTCCTTCTAATATTGTGCCAACTACCTTGACACTTTCGTCTTTGGTAGATGCTCCAAAATTACTTCCTGATTCCCTTGATATGTGATGTGATACATAAACACTTATAGCTTGAGCTGCATAACATATGTCATCTATGTTCTTCACTACCACTTGAAACTCTTCTTGTGCGAGATCACCTTCAAGTCCTTTAGGAAACTTCTTCTTCTTTCCTTTTTCTTTTTTTATCACAAGTGCTGAGCGTCTAGGTTGTACATCTGATACAATCTTGATTGTAGTTCTGCTCGTTATTGTATAGATTGTATAAGGGTCTTTAGTAATCTTCAATGGATATGGTTCCGTCTTTTCATCTCGTAGAATATTGTATAGTCTTCGTTCTTAAGGACTTATAAGATGTATCGTCTGATCATCTACTGTTATAGATTCAACTTGAACCTTAACTATCTGTTTAGGAAGTTTTCTGATGATAATTGAACTTTTGTTACGATCAAATGTTGATTCTTCTATGACCTTCATCTTCAAATTTTCTTTCTTTATCGGTTAAGGAGGGTTGTAAGGTATTAGTTGTTGGTTAACAGTTTGTGACTTTTGTGGAACATCAGACGATGAAACTTTCTTCTGAACATGTTTCTTCTTCTTTTGTTCTTTTACTGATTTGTAAGAGAGTTGTTATTGAGGCTTCCTCTTCTCAAATACTAACTTCCTTTTTATCTCTGTCTCTCCAGATGATTGTACTGATTGAATCTGAGGGATAGAGACAATTGATTTGGTAGGTTGCTGTTGTTCCTTTTGCTCCTTTTTACTTTCAAATTCTCCACCAAGAATAAGAACTTTCCGATTCTTCTGTTCTTTTTGTCGTAAGGTCATTAATCTTGGTGACCTTTTTAACTTCTCGGCCCTTTTTGATTGGAGCGTCTCAGCCTTCCTCTTTAAAGACACTTGTTGAACGTTGCTTTCCTTCCTTTCTGGAAACGTCTTGGCTTGTATCTGCACATCAAATGATTGTTCAACCTTTTTCTCTACTGATATTCTTCCAGATTGGCTTGCTTTCGGTGTAAAATCTACATCCACTTTGGCTTCAGTCTTGATCCCCATTTTATGACTATTAGAGGCATTGATAACACTTTTAACATTCAACTTTACTCTGTTTCCTCTATCAAGTAAGATTCCAGATTCTTTGAAGAATCTTGATAACAGCATACCGTAAGGTAAAGAACTACTCTTCACATAATAATCCTCCCTAGCCTTTATCATGTACTTCAAAATCAAGAACAGAATATTTACCGGTTGGTGAGTGAGTAGCTGAAATAGAAACTGTTCATCATTCATTGTCACCAAATCCTTTGATCCTACTCTTGGTAAGATACAATGTAGAAGAATTGAATGAAGAACCTTAGCCTTTGTGTAGCACCCCCTTACTGCAGGGTACACACTTGGACGCCCAAAGGTCATTTTAGTACATATCCTACGATAAGGGCGAGCTACGTTTAATCACTATATTTGCTTCACATGGCATCGTATCATTAATCACTCATAAAGAATCAATAGAAAATCACAATATTTTAAAACCAACTTTTTCCTCATTTCATTTCATAAAACCCGATTGTCTATATTGTGTCTTTCAACATTTTCCATATGTACATCATCAAAACCTAATACAATAGTACTACATAAATGAGGAAAATATGTACAATCTAACTAATCTGTCCAAAAATCCCAGCTTACCGACCTTTAAGCCATGACTTCTCTTGCTAATCACAATCTACACGGCTGGTAGAGCCTCTCATTAGCTAGAGTCGTCTCTCGGTCCTGAAAAGACAACGTTGCAATTTTGGTGAGTTTTGCGAACTTAATGAGGTAACCACCATCGATGGTTCACTCAATTCATGCATCACAACAATTTACATATCATATAATCACATATTGCACTTTACATAAATTTCACATTTTCACTTAAGCATAGGCATTTCATTTCAATAAATACACTTAACAATACTCATATGAGGTGCTCATAAGATACTTTCCAATCATTACGTTATTGTGACCGAGTGCCTGAGCTGTCCCGTATCTATTTTATATACCGGACTCATTAATAACTGTCCCTTATCCGATGAGGATACAGGGCTCATTATACATAGTAAGCCTTAGGCTCTTAATCACTGTTTGAGCTCGAGGCTCTTTTCACTCGTTGAGCTTTAAGCTCTGATCGGTGGTTGCTCTAGTCACAGCTGCCATTATCTGATTATGCATTCATGTATGGGATGCATGTACCACAATCACTCACATTAAAAAGCACTTAGGTTTTCACATTCACATTCAAGTAGCACTTCAATATCTCAATCCACATTCACTTTCATCGGACCTTCTTTCCGGAATCTACAATTAAACTCATTCAATTACCGTTCAAAACATAAATTAAGCAAACAAGTAATTAAGTGAGACCGTCTAGGTTACTCACCAACTGCTCCCGAAGTTAGTGCCTGGAAGTTCCGGCAACGTCTGGAGGTTGACGTTCCGGTTGCTCCTCTATATTAAACAACATACACATGTATCACAATTTGTACAATCATAAGTGTCTAATAATGCACATGAATGAAATGAAATATGTACAATGCATGTTCATGACAATCCCAGGTATTTTACCATCAATTTCATCACAAAATCATTCTCATAACAAAACTCATCTAAGCATAATTTATACTTAGGTTTATGCCTCACTAAAATCATTAATTTCACAATTCATTTCTCATTAAATCACTTCAGACTTTTCCGAGTCACACTTTCGGGTCTACTATTCACATTCAATCAAAAAGTAAAACAGATGTAATTTGGTCATACTCTTTTTTAGAAAAGTGTTCCTATATGTCTTATGATTCCATTGACACCAAAATCACTCAATTTGGTTTAGTAAATAGGACGATATAACTCAAACATTTTCGGACTATTCTTATCCAAAAACAGTGTACTATACCCAACTTCCATCTGGAAATTGAACACCTTAGAGACTAAATCAAAATTCAGATTCTTCATATGATTTGTAACCCTACTTCTCTAGTTTACTCCAAATCAAAACTTATCTTAGTTGGAATCCTAAAGATCCAGATATAATCGAAACACTGAAGTATGCTCAATAAAAAGAATCCTATTTACACTATTCCAACAGATTCCCACAATTTCATTTGATCAATCTTTTTCAAATCAACACCAATTACTACAAATTTTCATGGATAGAAAGACAAATGTGTTGGGAATATATTTATTTAATAATTACCTCATTTGGAGGTCAAATGAAGAAGTTATGGCCAAAAGAATCAACCATGTTTATGTCCTCAATCACAATGAACCTATATTGGCCCGATTGCCATAACTTTTACAAAAGATGTTAGATTGATGTTGTTTTTAGACGATTTGAAATAGGACCTCGAGATCTACAACTTTCATGAAGACCTAGAAGCGAGAGTTTTCCTTTAAAAGGGTCAAAATCATGATTTACTATAGTTGTCCCGAGAATGTCCGTTTAACAGACATTATCGAGCTTGGGGGTTCCAGACCCGAGAAGGTCTGTTTAACGGACATAGACTAGTCTGGGGGCCTTTTTAGACCCGAGAAGAGCTGTTTAATGGACTTAATATCTGTTTAATGGACATTAGTGACACAAAACTCCCTCCAAAGCCTATCCAATGGTTCCTACATCCATTCTAAGATCATATACACCCATAATCTTCTCAAATTCACCTCTTCTAGTACAAAACCACTTCATAACAACTTAAACGCCAATTAGATTTCATTAAACCCTCAGCTCTCAACTCATTTAATTCATTATATTCAACTACATCTTATCATTCAAAAATTTCTACCCTTTTTCCATAATATATCTTATTCCTAAGTATCAAGCACTTCATATTCAAAATTCATCATTTCAAGTTGGTGACTGCTTCATGTATACCTCAAGCTTAGCTCAACATCGTCCATACCCTGTAACATCCCATTACCTGTGGGAGGATTAGAATGGTAATTGCGAGTGATTAATGAGAGTTAGAGATGCACTCCATGTTCATACATAATATACCATACACTTATACATGAATAGTGATTTGATCTGCACATGAAAATAATTGTACATGCACTCATGAATAATTCCAGGTATAATTGGATTGATTTGTGAATTTTTGAGAATTATGAATGTCTTTACATTGGAAATTTTATGGGTTAGTGGAATTGTGATATTTTTGAATTTTGGTGAATTTAGGAGTAATTTCAGAATTTTTGGAATTTTTATGGAAAAAAAGGAATCAAAAGAGTATTGGGGATAATTGGATTGTAAAGATGATAGTTGTATTGGAAAGAGGAGAGCTAAATGTAGTTAGTTTCAAAAGAAACTAAGTTAGTGTTTAGTCATTAAGAAAGTGACAAGTGTCACCTAGACTTTTTGTACCTTTGCTAGAAGTAGGTTACTGTTTTCTGATAGTTGACAGGTGAAGTGATATGTCTTAGTTCCTTCTTCATTATCATCTTCTTCAAATTTTCTTCCCATATGCAGAGTTTACACCTTATAAGAAATTTCTATGCTTTTCTTTTCCT
Organism: Erythroxylum guanchezii; assembly: GCA_025629825.1. NCBI lineage: Eukaryota > Viridiplantae > Streptophyta > Magnoliopsida > Malpighiales > Erythroxylaceae > Erythroxylum > Erythroxylum guanchezii. The sequence continues at coordinate 10,140 of JAOTAX010162503.1, forward strand.
ACACTAAACCCACCTTCCTATTTGTGTTCTCTACCCTAAGAAACACCAGAAACTGGTCATTGTACTCAATAAAGTATGAAAATTGTGTGGAGTTTAGGGCTTGAAGATTTTGGAGTTTTCAACAGGTAAGTAGTGAATAAATCCTTTAAAGTTAGGGATTTATGCAATAAATTTGATGAGTTACTATCATCTGCATGGAAAATGGCATTTACGTGTTCGTTTATAACTACTTTGTTGTTGGGGATGAAAAATTTGGTTATAGTGTTAATTTAGTGTCTTGAAAGATTATGAGCGATTAGGTGATGTAAAATATTGAAAGTTCGAAAATTTGGAAAATGTTCACTGAGTATGCTTCAGTCTTTTATCCATAACGTTTTCTCTAGTTGTCCAAACGAGATGATTCTTGATTTAGATTAAACAAGAGATATATGGATACATTTCTTATGAAGACATTGAATTTCAATTCTGTCTCTAAGAATGTCAAAAGTTGTCATGAAGTTGAGAACTGGGTGCATGACTTTGAGAGCTGATCGTAAAATTTGTGTTCTGACTTTGGGAGAAAATCTAGATTAATCTAGATAGATTTTGGCAAAGTTGCCTTCTTAAGAGTTGTAGATCTTTCTTTTATCGTTCCATCGGTATATAGTATAAAAATTTTGGACATCGGAGCTGAAAGTTATGATCTTTATAAGTGGAGACGTTTTAGAGATAAAAGTAAAACGATAAAAGTAAGACGATAAAAGTAAGATGATGGAAGTAAGACGATCGAAGTAAGACGATAGAAGTAAGAGGATAGAAGTAAGATGATAAAAGTAAGACGATAGAAATAAGATGATAGAAGTAAGAGGATAGAAGTAAGACGATAAAAGTAAGACGATGGAAGTAAGACGACAGAAGTAAGAAGATAGAAGAAAGACAATTGAAGTAAGAAGATAAAAGTAAGATGATAAAAGTAAGACGATAAAAGTAAGATGATGGAAATAAGACGATACAAAAGTAAGACGATTGAGGAAAAAAACAGGTTAGAGTCTTTTGGTCATAATTTCTTCTCTAGACATCCAAATGATTTGATTCTTGAACCATTGGATTCGTAAGACATTGATCTACATCTTCACAAAGAATCATAGCCCTCTGAAATGAAGTAAGAAAGATTAAGTGAAAAACTTGGGGCGGGTACAGTGTGTGTACGCCTAAATATTATGAACAGTGGTTTTAATAGTTTTAGTGAGGCGTAAACCTAAGTATAAGTTATACTTCGATGAGTCTTGATATGGGGATGGTTTTGTGAAGAATTTATAGAATGATACCTGAGATTATCATGAACATGCATTGTACATAATTCATGCCATACATGTGCATTATTAAATACTTATGTTGGTGCAAATTGTGATATTGTGTGTATTATTTGTTATAGAGGGGCAACTGGAACGTCAACCTCCAGACGTTGCCGGATTTTCCAGGAATTAGCTTCGGGAGTAACTTGTGAGTAAACCTAGATGATTTCCTAGGATTGATTGATTTGATTCGATTTGCTTCAACTTCTAATATTATTGAACTACTTGTGATTTGTTTCTGAATTCCACACTTGAAGTCCGAGGAGTATAAAGTTGGAATGTATTGGAAGTGTTCTGATTTGATGTGAAATCCTATATGATATATGAATTCTCAAGGAATGTTGAATGCCAGACTTAGGTCCGATGATTAGGAGTTTCTGATTGAACCTCATATGTGATTATCTGATATGGCATGATCAGTATGTGATGCATTTCACAAAATGCATGCTCAGATAAAGGCGTTGTGAGTTGAGTTACCAGTTTGAAGCGCTTCCACGTAGAGCTTTGCTCTGTGATCTCTGATTCTGCATATAGAGTTTTGCTCTGTGAACTCTGATTCTGCACGTAGAGCTATGCTCCGTGAACTCTGTTTTGACTGAGCCCTATGGGCCAGTATTTATATAAGTGATTGGCACTCAGTCACCATAATAAGAAAGAACATGAGTCTCATGCATATAGTACTATAAGACTGAAGATCATGAATGGTGTGCAAGGTGATATTGAATGCTTATGTGACATGCTATGATATGTGAGTATATGAACAATAAATGTATGCTTAAAATGAGTAATTGTGCAAAATGTGATATGTGTATAAGATCCGGTGAATTCATCAATGATGGCTCACTCATTGAGTTTGCAAAACTCATCAAAATTGCAACGTTGTCTTTTCAGGACCGAGAGACGACTCTAGCTGCTGAGGGGCTTTATTGCCTTGTAGATTGTGTTTTAGCAAGAGAAGTCATGGCTCAAAGGTCGGTCAGCTTGGATTTTTGGGTGGCTTAGATAGATTTGATGTATTTTCCTCTTCATGTAGTACTCCTGTATTAGTCTTTGTGAATGTACTTATAGAACTTATTGAAAGACACAAGGTAGACATTCGGTGTTTCTGAAATGAAATGAGGAAAAAAAAAGAGTTGGTTTTTAAATATTGTAGATTTCTTATGATGCTTTGCAAGTGATTTTAATACCATGCCATGTGAAGTGAGTGTAGTGATCAATCGTAGCGTGCCCTTATCGTAGGATATGTAATGGAATGACCTCCGAGCGCCCCAGTGCATATCCTTAGGTAAGGGGACGCCTATGACTCCGAGGCAGCATGATGTTATATGGGTCATAGTGGACCAGTTGACTAAGTCAGCCCACTTTTTACCAGTGAGAGAGAATAACTCACTTGATCAATTGGCCAGGAGATATGTAGATGAGGTGGTGAGACTACATGGGGTTCCAGTGTCCATAGTATGAGACAGGGATCCCAGATTTACTTCGAGATTTTGGAAGAGTTTACAGTCTGCTATGGGGACTAAGTTGAACTTTGGTACAGCATTCCATTCTCAGATAGATAGACAAAGTGAGAGGACAATCAAGACTGTTGAGGATATACTCAGAGCTTGTGTATTAGACTTTAGAGGAGCTTGGGATCAATACATGGCATTGATAGAGTTTGACTACAGTAATCATTACCACAGTAGCATCGGTATAGCACCATATGAGGTGTTGTATGGTAGGAAATGTCGGTCACCAGTGTATTGGGATGAAGAGGGTTTGAGAATGGTTGAGGGCCCAAAGTTGATACAAGATACCATAGATAAAGTGAAGTTGATCCGAAGCCGGATCAAAGCGGCTCAGGATAGACAAAAGAGTTATGTGGATCAACATCCATGTGATATGGAGTATAATGTGGGAGATAGAGTATTCTTGAGAGTGTCACCCTGGAGGGGAGTGTTGAGATTCGGTAAAAAGGGGAAGTTGAGCCCTAAGTAAATTGGTCCTTATGAGATCATTGAGAGGGTAGGATCTTTGTCCTATAAGTTGGCTTTACCGAATGAAATGTCTCAATTTCATAATGTGTTTCATGTAAGTAAGCTCCGAAGATACCGATCTGATCTAAAACATGTGATACCGGCTCAGGAAATTGAGGTTGCTAGTAACTTAAGCTATGTTGAGGAGCTAATCAAGATTGTAGGATCGTGGATCAAGCAATTGAGGAACAGGGTCATTCTATTGGTAAAAGTCCTTTGGAGGAACCACTCAACTAAAGAAGCAATATGGGAGACAGAGGAGCATATGAGGAGACAATACCCCCACCTGTTCGAGCAAACAGTTAAGAATTTCGAGGACGAAATTTCTTTAAAGAGGGGAGAGTTGTAACATCCTATTACCTGTGGGAGGATTAGAATGGTAATTATAAGTGATTAATGAGAGTTAGAGATGCACTTCCATGCTCATGCATAATATACCATACACTTATACATGAATAGTGATTTGATCTACACATGAAAATAAATGTATATGCACTCATGAATAATTCCGGGTATAATTGGATTGATTTGTGAATTTTGGAGAATTATGAATGTCTTTACATTGGAAATTTTATGGGTTAGTGGAATTGTGATATTTTTGAATTTTGGTGAATTTA
>JAOTAX010162549.1:0-14106 GCA_025629825.1 Erythroxylum guanchezii
ATTATTACATACATATTAATCTAACCGGATCATTAAAGTTCTTATTTGATGATCATATGATCAAGAACACTTTTAGATTAAACCCTAAAGACTTGACTCTCATTATCATAATCTCCATTATGATGGCAAGTATATAAATTTAATCAAGGACTTATCATATTAGAATAAAATACAATAAACATAATATGATAATATAATCATTTGCTATGTTATTAAACAAAGTTAATAATTACAAAACAAAAAATGTTCAATCTATTACTTAACGATTGGGTCGTGGGCATAATTCCAACAATCTCCCACTTGAGCTAGACCCAATCAGTCATGAACTTCAATCCCATATTCCACTTGTGCTTATCAAACTCCTTTGATCCCAGTGCCTTAGTGAACGGATCTGCAACATTCTCCTTTCCTTCAACCTTTTGAATTTGAATGTCCTCACGCTCAACATTTTCTCTAATCAGATGAAACTTCCACAGAAGATGTTTGGATCTTTGGTGTAACCTTGGTTCTTTAGCTTGTGTAATAGCGTTAGTATTGTCACACAATAAAGGAACAACTTTCTTTATCGAAGGAAACGCACCAAGTTCAATTAAGAAATTTTTCATGTAAGTAGCTTCCTTAGCTTCATCACATGAAGCTATGTATTCTGCTTCAGTAACTAAATCAGCTACAGTAGCTTGCTTGGAACTTTTCCAGCTCACTGCTCCTCCATTCAAGGTGAAAATATAACCAGAGGTAGATTTGCTATCATCCTTATTTGATGCAAAGCTAGCATCAATGTAGCCTATTAGCTTTAATTCATAATCTCTGTATATGAGGAATTGGTCCTTAGTTCTTCTCAAGTATTTAAGGATGGTTTTAACCACTTTCCAATGTTCCTCACCTGGGTTACCTTGATACCTACTCATTATTCCTAGCACATAGGCTACATCAGGTCTTGTACATGTTATGGTATACATGATAGCTCCCACTACACTAGCATATAGGACCCTACTCATGTGCTCTCTTTCTTCTAGGATTTTAGGACAATCCTCCCTACTAAGAGAAATTCTAGTGCCTATCGATAAATAACCTTTTCTTGAATTTTCCATGTGATACCTTTTTAAGATAGTATCAATATACATAGATTAGGAAAGTCCTAGCAGCTTCCTTGATCTATCTCTATAGATCTTGATTCTAAGAATGTAAGCTGCTCTCTTAAATCCTTCATGGAGAAATGTTCAGATAGCCAAATCTTTTTCTTTTGCATGGCTAGTAAATCCTTTCCTAGTACCAATATTTCATCTACATATAACACTAGGAAAATAACTATGCTCCCACTAACCTTCTTATACATATATGGCTCTTCTTCATATCTAACAAAATCGAACTTTGCGATTGTTATATTGAAATGAACATTCCAACTTCGTGAAGCTTGCTTCAATCCATAAATGGATCTTTATAGCTTACATATTTTATAAAGAGCATATGGCAATGCGAAGCCTTTAGGTTGAGTCATATAGACATCTTCCTTGAGCTCTCCTTTAAGAAACGTTATTTTCACATCTGTTTTCCATATCGCATAATCATAATATGAAGCTATAACAAGTAGAATTCGAATAGATTTAAGCATTGCTGCAGGTGAAAAAGTTGCATCATAATCAATACCTTCCTTTTGATTATATCCCTTAGCATCAAGGCGATCTTTATAGGTTTCAACCTTCCTGTCTACTCCAGTTTTTTTCTTAAATACCCATTTGCATCCTATGGGTTTTATATCCTTTGAGGGATCAACCAAAGTCCATACTTTGTTGATTCGAAGTTGGATTCCATGGCCTTAAACCACTTCTCACGATCTGGACTTGCCATAGCCTCTTCATAAATCTTAGGGTCATCATCAATATGATTATCCTCGTCACCTTGCACCATTAAGTTTAATCTATCTGGTGCACGATGATCCCTAGTAAACCTTCTAAGAGGCTCATGTTCAATACACTCTTCCTCTACTTGAACTTGTTGATGCACTAGTTCTTGGACAGGTTCATTAACTAGTCCATTCTCCTCAATTGTTAAGGCTGATACCTTATGTGTTAATTTCAAGACATCAAGTAAAGGTTGCTCAACATGCATCTGATGCTCTTGAGCTTGTGTTGATTTGTCAGAATCTTGAATTTCACCAAGATCTATTTCTACACCATAACTTCCGCCATTAAAGAGCTCCCTTGCTAAAAGGTTACATTCCTGGCCATAAACACTTTGTATTCATAAAGGTGATAAAAATAGTATCCCATAGTTTCCTTGGGATAGCCAACAAATCTACACTTGTCAAACCTCGCTTCAAGCTTATCTGACAGCAAGCTCTTGACATAAGCTAGACAACTCCAAACTTTCAAATGTTTTAGGTTAGGCTTATGTCTTTTCCAAATCTCATATGGAGTTTTAGTGACTACTTTAGTGAGAACTTTGTTTAATAAATAAGCAATGGCTTCTAAAGCATATCCCCATAGGAAGATAGGAAGATCAGTGAACCCCATCATGGATCTCACCATATCCAATAAAGTTCAATTTCTGCTTTCTAAAACACCATTGTGTTGTGGTGTTCTTGGAGAAGTTCACTGAGATAAGATTCCATCTTGCCTTACCTAATCAACAAAATCATCACTAAGATACTCACCGTCACTGTTAGATATTAATGCCTTTATACACTTACTAGTTTGTTTTTCAACTTCACTATGGAATCTTTTGAATATATCAAATGATTTAGACTTGTGTTTCATTAGATACACAAATCCATATCTTGACATATCATCAGTGAAGGTGATAAAATAAGAATGTCCACCTTTATCTTGAACTTTCATAGGCCCATATACCTCAGTATGTATGAGTCCTAAAAGTTCACTAACTCTCTCTCCAGTTCTAGTAAAAGGAGATTTGGTCATTTTACCTTTGAGACAAGATTCACAAGTTTCATATGATTCATAATCATATTGACCAAGGCATCTTTCCTTATGCAACTTGTTTACTCTTTTCTCACCAATATGACCAAGTCTACAATGCCAAAGGTAAGTTTGATTTGTTGATTATCTCTCTTCCTTTTTTTACCAGAAACATTCATAATTGGATAGACAACTATTTCAAGTAAGACATAAAGACCATATTGTAAATAACCACTTACATATAATTCATCACCGTGAAATATATTACATTGGTTATTCTTAAAGATTGTATGAAATCCACGCTTATCTAATGACGAAATTGAAACAATATTCGAAACAAATTTAGGAACATAATAACAATCTTCCAATAATAAAGTCTTTCCCGTAGGCATAACAAGAGAAATAGTTCCTACAGCTAGGGCAGCAACACTTGCTTCATTCCTAACTTATAGCTTAACTTCTCCCTTCTTCAATTTCCTACTGATCCTTAGACCCTGCAACATATTGTAGATGTTAAAGCTACTACCAGTATCTAATAGCCATTTAGTAGAATCAATAGTAGTTAATGAAATCATTAAAACATTTTTCATAAATGTCCCACCTTGTTTCTTGCCTTTCAAAGTAGCCAAATACTCTGGGCAGTTCCTCTTCCAGTCTCCCTTCTTGTACAGAAGAAACATTCAGCATCCTTTTGGTCAACTCTCTTCTCTTTACCCTTGAATTTGTTCCAAACACCCTTAGGCAAAAGATGATTTTTCTTGCGATTCTTTTTGTCCTTCCACTTACGCTTAAAAGAGTTACCAACCAGGTTTACAAACCCTGACACTTTCACCCTCTCAGACGATGCTACTTGATTTTCATAATCAATCAACAAGTTGAGCATTTCATGAAGATCACAGTCCATCTTGTTCATGTTAAAATTAACAATGAACGGTGAAAAAAATCAATAAGAGACTGTAAGATCAAATCTTGTGACAACTCTTTCCTTAGTGATCCATATAACCGAAGGATAACATACGCAGCGGAAATAAAAAGAAATTGCAATCCTATATTCATCTATTGCGTTTAACAAACTTACTAATAATAAGAACAGTAAAAAATAAATACCTGAAATTTGTGATGATTAATCGATATTGAACTTCGAAAATACGAAGTCTCTATGCACTTTACACCAAAAAATATGTCCTGCTTTCATCACTTGATATGGCTATGGTTAAATTTGAAGAACTCTTTCTTCAAGAATAGAACAAAATAATTTTATCTACTTTCTCTTGTTTATAGTTCATGTGCAACAACGAGAGTATAAAAATGATATAGTATCAGATGCTTACTCTTTTCTTCGTTTTTTCATGCACGATCTTAGTAACGTAAAAGGTTGAAAGAGTATATCTAAACTCTTTTTCGTTGTTCAATGTTTTAACGTCTTTCTTTTTTAAAAACTTAAAACAAACACCATCGCATCCTTTCGTCTTGGTTTTAAAATGTCAAACCAAAACAAAACCACCCAATCGATAAAATGTCATCTGACACCCTTTTTTAAATAATAATTATTATTTATAAAATGAAATAAAATAAAACTATTTTATTTTATTCATTTATTTTTGTACAAGAGAATTTCCAATATTAATTATATTTTATGTGCTAGCAAAATAATAATAATCTGCCATATAGATTATTTAATAAATTATCTCATAATAAATTAAATAATCATAAACAGAAAATATTGCACTCGTAAGTGTGTGATCACATAGGTTCATCACTAAGCCAGTAATAATTAATCTGATTAATTACTAATCAATGTTGGCGTCTAACAACACTCCTTAACGACCAGATAGTGCGAAGTAATAACCTTACAAAAATGGAACCTAGTTAAGGATAATGTATTATTACCTTCCATCATTACAACCCTGGATTATCCTAAGGTACAGTTTAATTGTCAACCCTTATTAGATAACCAACTATGTTACATGTCGATCATTAATGATTGGTGAATGACATAGAAAACCCTTTTTCTTCACTCATTCAATCACCCTGGCCGAGGTCTTGAAACAACCATTAAGATCAATGACAACATAGAGCTCAAACTCATTACTTAGAGTCGATGGATCCTATCTTGACTTACCACTAATTAGACAGGTACTTAATTATATGCAATGATCATTCAACTAACATTTTTACATACTAGGTGTCCGACATCAAAACATAATAAGTGACCTATTGATTAATATGATGATCTCAGGTTAAAGGAAAAAATATACATTTATATCCTTATGAGAATATCTCACTTGACAGTTCATAGGTAATATTAACCATTGGGAATTCTCAGTTTAGTCAGATTAATGAACATATCTCCATATGCATCATCTATATATGTAACTTAGTAAATGAGGTCTACTAATATCGATCCAATAGATACTATTACATACATATTGATCTAACCCAAGTCCTTATTTGATGATCCTATGATCAAGAACACTTTTAGATTAAACCCTAAAGACTTGACTCTCATTATCATAATCTCCATTATGATGGCAAGTGTATAAATTTAATCAAGGACTTATCATATTATAATAAAATATAATAAACATAATATAATAATATAATAATTTGCCATGTTATTAAACAAAGTTAATAATTAGAAAACAAAAAATGTTCAATATATTACATAACAATTGGGTCATGGGCATAATTCCAACAATAACAAAAGTTAAATTGTTACTTACATAAATAATAAACTAGTAGTTATAATTCACATGCAAAGCGGTAAGCTTCTAATCAAACCTGTCCCTCTTCCACAAAGAATTGTTGTGTTGGAAACAACTGAAAAAAGAAGGTGATATTAATTGTTGTTACCAAGACTGGATTTCTAGGCTTATAGATGCATTAATTAGAAATACCGGAGTCCGGCTAGTATGTGCAATGAACACCATCCAAGAATTCACATTACTGATTAAAGCAAATACTTTTTACAGACCAACATATTAATTAAAAGCAATTTGCAATTTTTTGAAGCTTTAGCCAGTATTTAATACAAGAATATCATGTAGGGATGTACAATAAATTAGACGAATCTCTAATCAATAGGAAACTTATGAAACTAAGGATTAACGGTAAACTAGTTATAATAAGTTAACATAATCATTTCTTCTCGTCAGCCTCATCCTGATTTGCAGAGTTCTAGAAATTGAATCATATTTTAGAACTTAAATGCAAGCGAAATTTAGTCATTTAGTCTTCTAGTAGCTTGTTTTAATTACTAGTTTATTAATTATGATACCAACATTTTCTATCACATTTATAGGTTCTATATCGAGAAAACAACACAAAGGGGAAAAATAAACTTGCTGCTCTTTCAACTTGAAAATTCATCTTCAAGCTAGCTCTTGTTGACTTTATTCATATTGAGCACATTCAACGTTAGAAAAGAACATTTACTATGTCCTATTCCCTCTTCGCAGCCAATGCCAAAGCACATTAACACAATAAAAGCACTGTGGCAACTAAATAATAATTAGGAAAACATTAGACCATTTTGGTGCCCATCATGACCAATATTGTATAAATTACTTCTACAAATCTTAAACCATTTGTTGGAATGGGTGTTTTAGACAATATTGATCTTAGTGACATGAAGTATACAAAATGATGATCATGTAATCAGCTTCTAATAATTATAATGATATCTGCCACGTGTAATCTGGCCTATTCATATATCAATAATGGCTTAGTTCACACAATCCAAAAAGTATGATTTTCAAATGTTTTTATTATGTATTATCAGGGTTTGACAACCGGTTTGCAAATTATTTTCCTATATATAACGTGCCTAGAATAATTCACTGGTAACATTTGTTGGAAAGACAAAGCAACATGCTTCCAAAATTTCTTGTCATACTTCATAATTGAACTTCAATGAGCCATAACTTACTTAAGAATTTCCACTTGTTTCTAATGTGGAATCACTTGAAAAATGATAAACCTTTAATCTGATGTCTATAAGATAATGGAAGGGATAAAGATTTTATATGATGCCCTTTTTCCTTATTATATACAATTGACAGAAAGAACAATATCAAATATCATCATATGTCAATACCATTGTGTTGGAAGAACACTTTCAGTTTTATTACTTTATTTGTTTCCTTATTTGCTCAATAGTTTATTTCCTAAAATATCGCTTTATCTTTTCCATTTATGGTCCCTATATTCATGGGATTTTATTCACTTCTTTCTAGGTAATAATCAAGGGATTGAATAGTAGAATTATTGCTTATCTTCCCTATATGTATTTCTGTCATTTATAAGAAATAATACAAAAATTATCCTCCAATTCGTTCATGGTATCAGAGCTTTGAACGCAGAGGAGGATGGTTTCATTCGGGACGAAAGGAAAGTGGCATGTCAAGTCAGGGGAAAATTCTGCCACTGACCCGTCAGGCAACGCTCCACTAGGATCGATCCCAGAAACACCAAACGCCATTATCGGCATAAGAAACTTGTCCTCTTCTCAGAACAACATTGACACGTAGCTATCGATCGTAACCAACCATCGGATGAATGGGAACAACTATTTACAATGGTCCCACAGAATGCTTATGTTCATAAAAGGGAGAGGGAAAGAGAAATATCTCACAACCGGGCCACCAGCTACGTCTGACTCAAAATGAGGTGTGGATGACTAAAAACAACCAAGTAACGAGCTGTTTGATTAATTCCATGACTCTTGAAGTTGGTGAGCAGTTGGTCCTTGCAACCTTTGCAAAAGAGATATGTCAAAATGACATATGCCACTTTGAAAATACCGCTGCTCTGTTTTAGATCAAAGGAATTCTGAGGGAAACTAAGCAAGTTAAGAAATCAGTCACTGGTTATTACACCACGTTGATAAAATTATGGCAACAACTGGACCTGTATGATCCATACCAATAGGCTTGCAGTGAAGATATGGTGTGTTACAAAAATATTGTGGAAAGAGAATAGGTGTATGAATTTCTTTTAGGATTAAACTCTATTTACGAGGAGGTTCGTGGAAGAATCATGGCAACCCGACCACTACCAATCATTATGGTGGCAGTAAATTTGGTGAAATGTGAAGAGAGTAGAAAGCTGTTGCTGCAAGGCACTCCAGGAAATAAAAATCCTTATGAATCTTCATTCATGGATATCAAAGGAACAAATGGGCCAAAATCTAAGAGAAAATAAGGTAAGCTTTGGTGTGACTATTGTCAAAAAGGTGGACGTACCAAAGATACATGCTGGAAGATTCATGGGAAACCTCCAATTAAAAAAACATATCAAAGGATGAGAACAAAAGCTACATAGCTACTGGTGGTGAAAATATCGAGGGAGATAACATACCAGTGAGCAAAGAAGAAGTTGAATTGTTAAGGAAAATTCTTAGCAAGTATGATTTGAAGGCTGAAAAGGTTGTATCCATAAGTAACATAGTCCAAATAGGTAATACTTGTACTGCTTTCGAGGTTCAAACCCCAAATTGTGGTCTTTGGATTGTTGATTCAGGGGCTAATGATCTCATGACTTGTGATAAGTCATTGCTTGTTGATGTACAGCCTTGTCCTGTACATAGGATTGTTAAGGTAGCTAACAGACAGGTTCTAAAAGTTCAAGGGATTAGGACTGTTATAATTGCTAATAAATTAATCTTAAGTGGTGTTTTTTATATGCCTGGCTTGGATTGTAATCTGTTATCTGTGAAAAGGATTACTAAAGAACATAATTGCACAGCTAATTTTGGTGCTGATGGTTATGTTTTCCAAGGTTTAGAGTCGGGGGAGAGGATTGGCAATGCTAGGGAGTTTGATGGATTATATTACATTTGCAACTCAAGAAGAAATAAAGCTCATGCAATTTTATCTTCCAATGAAGAAATTGCACTTTGGCACTATAGGTTAAGCTACCCTAATTTATCTTACATAAAGCAGTTATATACAACTTTTTCAATAAAAAAGAAATTTCTTTTCAGTATGAAATTCTATCAACTCTCTAAACATACCAGAAATTCTTGTACACCCCGAGCCTATGAACCCACTAAGCCTTTTTCCATCATTCGTAGTGATTTTTGGGGGCCATCAAGGGTAAAAACCAAAAACAATGTTAAATGGTTTGTAACCGTTATTGATGATCATTCAAGATTGACATGGGTATATCTTTTAAAAGAAAAGATAGAAGTTTTTCAAGTATTTAAGGAATTTTATTCCTTTATATTGAACCAATTTACACAAAAATCCAGATTTTACAAAGTGATAATGATAAAGAATATCTAAGTCAATCCTTTTGTCAATTTTTAACTAGCAATGGTATTATACATCAAACCTCATATGCTAACACACCACAACAGAATGGTGTTTCAGAAAGAAAATTAGACATTTACTTTAGGTTGCTATATCTATTATGCTCACAACAAATGTTCTAAATCATTTTTGGGGTATGCTATTCTCACTTTTGCCATCAAAAGTTTTGGGGTTTTATACACATTTGCAAAAATTGCTTGAGATTTATCCCTCAGCTCCCGTTGTTAATACTCTACCTCAAAAGATTTTTGGATGAGTTGTCTTTGTGCATAATTACCATTGTGGCAAACTTGAACATAGGGACCATAAATATATTTTCTTGGGTTATTCTTTTACTAAAAAAGGTTACAAGTGTTTCTCTCCTACTCTAAAGCGTTATTTTGTTACTTTAGATGTGTCCTTCTTTGAAACACAACCCTATTATCCAAAAGTACCCATTCAAGGGGAGAGTAGTGAGAGTGAGTGGTTCTTTTTGGGAAGTGATGGCTCAACGAACACACTACACCAAGAAATTATGCCTTCTGCACCTAACCATGACTCAACCAAACCTGGAAGGGACTCTGATTCTCCTAAAAACACCTCTATTTTGCCTAGTCCTGATCAAACCAGACCTGATTCTTATGAATCCATCTCTGAAACACACTATTTTGATAACACTAGACCTAAGATTCCAGATCTTGACACCACCATTCATATTGAAGTACTAATATAGCTGGTTCCATTCGCAAACTTGATCAAAATTGTATAGAAAACAATGAATGTGATGAAGATAAGGATAATGAAATTAGGGTGGATAGACAGGAAGACAAAAATCCTGAGGATCAACCACAATTTTACTCAAGGAGGAAAGGCAAACAGCAGGCAAGATGTGAAGCAAAACCAGAAAAATCCATCACATTTCCCGAGCAAGGCCATGAATTAGAACCTACTACAAATTCTAAAGAGTTAGGATGGCCAATAGCTCTAAGAAAGGGAGTAAGATCTTGTACAAAGCATCCAATCAACAATTTTGTTTCTTATAACAATTTATCATCACATTTTAAGGCTTTTGTGACTTAGTTATCTACTGAAAAATTATCTGAAAATTTCTAGGAAGTAGTGAAGGATCCTAAGTGGAGAGAAGCTACAGATGATGAGTTGAATGCACTTAAGAAGAACAAGACCTAGGTAGTAATAGATATGGGCTATTACAGGTGATGAGTGGGAAGGTGATGATGGGGAAGGCATGAAGGAGCTAAAAGGTGCTTTGGCCCGAAAATTCGAAGTTAAGGATATGGGCTATTTGAGATACTTTTGGGGATGGAGGTGGTCAGATCTAGTAAGAGCATTTCAGTGTCCTAAAGGAAGTATAAACTTGACCTTTTATAGGAAACTGGGATGATGGGATCAAAGCCTGCTGAGACACCTATAGAATCAACATATAAATTGAGTCTTAAAGAAGAAGGCACACCAGTAGATACAGAGAGATATCAAAGATTAGTTAGAAAATTAATCTATTTGTCTCACACTCGACGAGACATCAGTTATCTTGTGAGTGTGGTTAGTCAATTTATGAGCAACCCTCAACAGGAACATATGGATGCAGTACTCAGAATCTTGAAGTATTTGAAAATGACTCCTAGAAAAGGATTATTCTTCAAGAAAAGTGAGACAAAGAGTATTGAATTATTCACATATGCTGATTGGGCTGGATCATTGGCTAATAGGAGGTCTACAACAAGTTATTGTACCTTTGTGTGGGGTAACTTGGTAACTTGGAGAAGTAAAAAACAACCAGTGGTTGCTAGAAGTAGTGCAGAGGTTGAGTATAGAGCACTAGCATTGGGAATTTGTGAAGGAATATGGATTAAAAGACTCTTGAAAGAACTTCATACCAAAGTAGAGCCTCAAATGAGGGTGTGGTGTGACAACCTAGTGACTATTGGGATTGCAAAGAATCCTATCTATCTTAATGGAACTAAACAAGTGGAGATAGATCGTCATTTCATAAAGGAGAAAGCAGATTGTGGTTTGATTGATCTAGCTCACATTCTCACTAGCTAACAAGTTGCAAATGTTTTCACAAAAGCATTTATTAGAGTTCAATTTGAAGAGTTAAGCAGCAAGTTGGGAATGATCAACATCTATTAACCAGCTTGAAGGGAAGTGTTGGAAGAATATTTTCAATTTTATTACTTTATTTGTTCCTTATTTGCTTAATAGTTTATTTCCTAAAATACCATTTTATCTTTTCCATTTTTGGTCCTTATTTTCATGGGATCTTATTTACTTCTTTTTAAGCAATAATCAAAGGATTGAATAGCAGAACTATTGCTTATCTTCCCTATATGTATTTCTATCATTTATGAGAAATAATATATAGAAATTATCCTCCAATTCATTCACATTCCAACTTCTCAACCTAGACCTTTCTGCACTCACATTGTTTATTGATGGTCTCATTGTAAATGAATTGCTAATCAAAAAGGTCAAAAAAAAAGAAAATCAATCTATAAGTTGACTAATGCAATAGAAATATCACTAGTTTAACAAAGTAATTCACAAAGTTGACAATAGATATAAAACCCTGAACTTGAAATTAAGTTGTATTAAAAGAGTAAAAGCTTTCAGAGAATAGACAAGAAAGCACAAAATAGCCACTATTATAGAGCAAAAGAACCATTGAACTTCATTAAATAAAAAAACATGTAATAAGAACAAGATGGAACAGCTGTACACTTCCTTCCAGCTCAAACTCAGGAGGTGCACGCAGAGAGCTATGAGATTCAAGCCTTGCTGTAACTGCCCGCTTGACTCACCACCCCTTGAATGCTTATTACTTGACAACAACCCAAATAACCCAAAACTAAAAAGCAATACCCCAATTGCATGCACAACAAACAACAAATGCACCAATGCCACACCTCTCCATCCATCTTCCTCAAGATCACAAATAAACTTCACATTTTCACTTCTGGGCCAAAGGAAAACCTTTGAAAACAAAAGCATCGCTATAAAAGCATAACCTAGATTACAAGAACCAAATACCTGTAAAAACCAAAACTACAAGACAAACAAAACTCCTATAGAAACAAACTTGGCCCAATACTCAAATACAAACAACAATGACCACAAAAAAGAGTCAAATCTCCTAAAAACTCATAGAAAGCCCCACCAGCAATACCAAATATCTCTTTTAGGCTTACGAATACCATTCCGTACCGGCCGAAAAACAAAATGGTATTCATTCCATTAGTACCGGCACTGAATACCAATCGATACCGGCATTTTTTGTTCGATACCGAACGATATGTATAATACCGGGACATACCAGCTGGAACCATAATTTTCAAAAAAATTAAGGACCTATTTGCAATTTTTAAAAATTCTACCCTAAACCGACCACCCCGTAATCTCTCATTCTCTCAAACCTTCTCCTCCTTCTTCTGTTTTTCCTCTCTTGCTCTCATCGTCACCGACTCTCACCACCGTCGTCTTCTGTTTTTTCTCATGTCTTCCCCCCTCCCCCCTCCCCCCATCTCTGTCTTCTCCACTCTCCCGAACCTTCTTCTACGTTCCTTCTCATTTTTCTGTCTCTCTCTCACCGATTCTCACATCTTCTCTCACCACCGCCGCTATTCTCTCTCTCTCATTCTCCTCTTCATCTCTGACTGACTGGTCCCTCTCTGACGGTGCTGCTCCTTCCCTCATCCCCCTCGACTCCTCCCTTGACGTCCCCCGAAGATGTCACCATCTTTAACCTTCCTCCACAGGGACCACTACACCATGGTGTCGCTAGTTGCCACAAAACATCTGAAGGAGGAGAGAAGGTCACAGATTGGGCACATCTTCACCGGAAGCCACCGGACGCCTCTGACCTGTCATCCAACCTAAAGACCCAAAGACCCAACCCGAAGACCCGAAGCAAGTAAATTATTTTTGGGTTTGTTTTTTTTTTAATTTTTCCTACTTAATTGTATTTTTTATTGTGTTGGATTGGAAATGGATGATAGATTTGTGAATTGGTTGGATGTTGGAAGTAGGTTTTCTTATATGCAATTTGCATGTATCTAAATTGGTTGGATATTGGAACTGAATTGTTGAATGATCATGGTTTTGTTTTGTCATTTATGATTTGAATATTGAAATGAAATTATGAATGTCATGGTGATGACTAATGAATGAGTTGTTTCGTTGTTCTGATTAGATATAAAGAATAAAGATTGATTTAAGTTTATCATAAATTTATGATAAGTTTTTGGATGAATGAAAATTAGACAATGCGCGGCCTTATTGAATATTGATTCTGAAACTTGAAAGTTGAAGTTGGAAATAACTTAAATTTAAAACATACATAAATATAAACCGATAATATTAAAGTTGTAAAATTGTAAAAACTTAAATCATTAATTGACAATTAACATTGTAAGTTTGTAACTTGTAACTTATAAATCAAAAATTGTAATTTATTTTTAATATTTGGGTATTGACTAAGGTAAATAATTAGTTTAGTATAAAATTATACAATTGGAAACTAATAATAATTCAGTTATAGTTAATAATAGTATTTGCCTATTTGGGTATTAGTTTTGGATAAAAAATTAATTGAGTATAAAATATGTTGAACTTGAATTATTTGGTAACATATATGTGTGGCGGGGTATCATAAATATTTATAATAAATAATGTGTGAAAATAGTGATGTAATAAATGTATCCCAGAAAGAACTTTTTTGTTTTCAAATTGTGAATATGTTATTATTGTAGGTTCCAATCATTTATATACTTAGACTTATTAATATAAATTAAAAATTGTAAAAGCAATTTATATATTTAAGAACGAAATATAGAATGGTGTATATAATATTATGGTTTGTTAGAAATGAAAAGAAGATTCAAAGC
>JAOTAX010162559.1:0-14106 GCA_025629825.1 Erythroxylum guanchezii
CGTTCGGCCAGGTTGCCAAGACCGGATCTTGGAACCAGGCGATACCAAGAGCCAAAATCTTGGATCGCTCGGCCTCAATATCGTTCGGCCAGGTTGCCAAGACCGGATCTTGGAACCAGGCGATACCAAGAGTCAAAATCTTGGATCGCTCGGTCTTAGCATCGTTCAACCAGGTTCCTTCGCATCGTTCAACCATGATTCTCTTGAACCTCACTACCGATCGATGTGAATCGAACGCACTTGTTCACTGCCTACTATTTGAAAAAACAGTCCCTTATACGAAACCAACGACAGTCTAATCTTAATTCACAGAATAAAGAAGACAACGGGGGACAAAAATAAGAAAGGTTTCATTTCCTCATATATTTGTTCTGGTCACAAGCCCAATCAGATGAGCTTTGAAGGTCCTATTACATAAGTCGCTTTGGCCCCTTAGTAGGGGGAGAAGTACCAACACCTAGATCAGCAAGAGAAGCAACTTCAGAGGCCGGCAAAGCAACCAAGATAGGATCAGGGTCTGTAGGAACAACTAGAGAGACACCCTCGTGAGCTCGCTCTTCTTCCTCATCTGAACCAAAGTCCATCAACTCATCCGGTAATGTCTCTTCGTCTTTCTCAGCTATCTCCTTTACCTCCTCGAGTGAAAGGCCGAGCTCTGAGGGAAGCATTGGCTCGGTAAAATCCTCGAATGAAGGACCATCCGACCCATCAGGGAAGAGAACGCCATGGCAATTTCTCAGGATGGAAAGAGCCAAATCGCAAGCAAATTCTTTGCATTCATCATTTAAAAACCGCTTGTTCCATCGTTTGATTGCCTCAACCCTCTGCTCTTTGACAGAGCTTTGTAGCTCAAGCAATTTTCTCTCAGCCCTTTCTCTCTGTAGCACCACTTTTTGACAGTCACGGAGGACTCTCAAACAGAGCTCTTTTTCCATATTTGTTTTAGAGTTGGCATTAAGAACTTCTGTCCTCAGGTCCTCATTATTGAGCTGCAATGCTCGGCACTCTTTTTCCTTCTCATCCCTTGACGCAACCGCTCTGTTCTTCTCCTCCTCCACCTTTGAAAGTTGAGCTCTCAAAATGGTAACCTGGCCAAGAAGATCTTTAATCTCCTGGTCCATCGATCGGGCGACTTCGGCGAACCGATCAATACGCTGATACATTCCAAAAGCGAACGCCAGATCCTACGAAGAAGAACTTTGTGAAAAAAAAGGCGGTGGAGATTACCCTTGCTAAGCCGCACACGAGACCAGCCATCATCTCCTTGTTGCCCAACGACTCCAAAAACTCTTCGTCCACAGGAGGAACAACCTTCTGGGCAATGTGAAGAGCAACATCGGTGTCCCTAAGCGATGCAGTCTTATTTAGACTGATCGTGGACACCCACTTTTCGGAGCTGGGCACTTGTTCCTTCCCCTTACCTTTTTCCAATTGGCGGGGCGATCGTTCAGCATTCTGAGTAGTCTTCTTTTCTTTTGAGTGGCCGTTCCACCTCTTTTTCCATAACCGCTCGGTCCTCACTTGCCGATTGGGTCAGGAGTGCCATGGACATGTCAGGTGCAGTCGGCTGAGCGATATTTTTGCTGACCTCCACCTTCTTGCTTCACTCCTTCATCTTTAAGGAAGGTCTAGCGACTTTGTGCTGACTTTTGGATTTAGGAGAATCGGAGGGCGAGGTGAGATTCTTGAGTTTCACCATGGCTGCACAATTATAGAAGCAGGTTAGAAATCGAAACTAATATTCATGAAAAAAGGTAGTTAAACTACGAGGAGTCAACCAGAAGGGGCAGTTTCTTCTTCTAGCCCGTTAATCCGAGGTGGGGGATTAATTAGAAAGGCATAGACCGATGTCCCTCCGCGATACCCTAGAATAAGACGGTCGAAAACATACCAACCGAGCGCCTTAATTTGGTCGATCACTTCAGATTCCTTTCTAGTAAAGGACAAATTAGAAGTGTCATTCCATTGCTCGGTCAGGGGATATCTCCACGACCTGGACTCAAAGGTAGATCCCGGGGGCCTCACAAAGAAGTACTTCGTCCTCCAGGCCTTGACTGACGAAGCTGTTCCAGCAGGACGATACCTTGCGTCTTTATACTGGAGATGAGGGATCCCGACCCCGGTGATTGAGCTTTGATTCATTCTCAAAAAATGTCGCAGAATACCGATCGATGGGGGACACCCGAAATGATGGCACAACAGGGCGAGACCGTTAATGAACCTCCAACCATTCGGGGGGATTTGGCTCGACATTAATTTATAAGCGCAGCATACCTCATCGATGATTGGGGCATACGGAAGCCTCATACCACCGATCGAGAAAAAGCTGTTTGAAACAGCAAAATAGCCTCCCATATTGCTATAAATCCACTCGTTCTTGCAGGCCAACCTGGGTCCCCAGGACGAAGGGATATTATTTTTGATGATCGATCGATTCAATTCCCTTTCGGTCATCGTCAATCAGTCGCTCGGTGGCTCTTCAACGACTTGCCCATCTTTCCGGTCACTCGCCGCGACTTCTTCATTTTCCTCTGCCTCCGACGCTTCATTTCCCCAGCCTTTGGCACCTCCATCGCTTCCGCCTCTCTTTCAAGCGGCCCGACAACTTGAAAAGCACTTTTAACGGCCAGTTCCCAGTGGAGCTCTTTCTGGGCCGTATCTAATTCTTCGTTAAGCCCCGTAGACGTTTGCGATGAAGATTGCGAGGAGACGGTGAAGAAGAGGAGGAGGAGGTGGTTTCATCCCTAAGTCTAAATTCACCCCTAAGGCTAGTTGACGACATGATTACA
Source organism: Erythroxylum guanchezii (assembly GCA_025629825.1). Taxonomy (NCBI): domain Eukaryota; kingdom Viridiplantae; phylum Streptophyta; class Magnoliopsida; order Malpighiales; family Erythroxylaceae; genus Erythroxylum; species Erythroxylum guanchezii. Next base: position 2,790 of record JAOTAX010162559.1, read on the forward strand.
AAAAGAAAATTTATAGGATGCGGAAAAGAGAGAGGACGTACCTAGTTTAGTGACTGAAGTTTGGAATTTGGACGACGGTGAAAAGGAAATTCCGATGACTGCAGGCAAAGAGATGAAGAATAGAGAGAACAGAGGTTGGGGAATCAAATACGCAGAAACGGTCGTGAAGGAAATTTGTCGATTCCAACTAGTTATCACAAAAATCAACTGAACGGGAGCACCAATCGAAGTTGGACGCGTGGCAAAATCTAAGCCGTGGCGAATTAGGGTTGTCAGGTACCCGGAGCGGCACAGCAGTTGAAAGGATGCGCATGACCACTTTTTCTTTATTAAAAGCAACACGAAAGGACGCTTCCTTTCAAATTTTGAAAATCTATCAAAGGATATGTGCCGTAAGTAACGATTAAATCTAGTGTTCTGACTAGACGTCAATGTCCGATCGTTCGGGCCTATCATGAGCTGTCATGCAGACGAGCCGCACAAGCCTTATGTACTCCATCGATCCTTCTCCCTGATCAGACTCGAGGAGTAGGGAGCTTATGGTTGGGTCGGTCGTGCTAGGCCCAGACCCAACCCTAGGATGACATGTGGGCTGATCGGCCCATTCCCAAGATGATAAGCTAAGCCCGGAAGGTATTCACTATATAAGTTCACTACCTCACCATGATGCAGGTATGATACAAAAAACTCTAATACTCTCTAGTCTCAGCCACAAAAACTATAACCAAAGAACTGACTTAGGCATTGGGGGGCCGACCGGCGATCAACCCCCGGTATGCCTTCTATTGTTTTTTCAAGTATTTCCTAGCTGAAATTAAGTGAGCTCATGGATCCAAACAATGGCACCCGGCCTCAGCACAATCAGACCGAACCACTATACAACAAAAAGAAAAAAAATTTAATAATTTGATTTTTTTTCTTTATCTCAACTTTTAAAATTATTTTGAAAAAATTATATTAAATACTATAAGATTTATTGACAAAATAAAGAGAAAATAAAAGGATTACGAAGCTCTGTTAATGTAATTTGACTGCCACCTATATGCATTCACCTTCGGAGTTTAAGCTGCCAGACGTCATGAACTGAAAAGATACTGTGCACGACAGATTTGTAATTAAAAATTCACATTAAGATTATAAAACTAAGTGAGACTATATCCATTAATAAATTGTTTCTGATTCGTAAATGCATCTAATCTTCAACACTGAATTCACGATTAAAATTAAAATTAATAAATAATAAAATTGTAATTTTAACAATCAAACAATTTTTTACTTTATTTAAAAATTAAAATTAAAAACCATAAAAGGTAATATAACCAAACCCCAATATTTTCATTAACAATCGCACTACAAGAAAAATATAAAATACAGACGGAAAAATAATGACAGAAATGCGAAGGTCGCCAATTGCTGACGGAAATGTTGCTTGCGTCGGTGAAATAGTCTGGAAAATGAAAAAGGCGGGAAAAATTAAGGAAAATATACCGACGAAATATTCCGTCGGTATACTAGTCGGCAATTCAGGCGATAACTTTATATGTAAATGATGTCGTTTGAAAATATCCACAAACGACGTCGTTTTAGTTAATAATTTATAGCTTCCATCTCCAAAACGATGTCGTTTCATTTTTAAACCGAAAAGACGTCGTTTTGGTTAGGTTAAAACCACCCTACAGCGTCCCCTTCCCCCTCCCCCCACCCACGCGCGCCCTGCTTCATCTTCCTCCTCCAGAACTGCTCCATCCACCGCCGGCTGCGTGTCCTCTATGGAGCTACTGCGTCTCCGGCGACGCCCCTCGTATTCTCCGGCGCTCTCCGGCAGTTAACGTCCAGGTATGTACCTCCTCTCTCTGTCTATCTTCAACGACGGCGGGACCTTTGCCAATGAATTTTTTAGAATGACGACCGTGCGTGTTCAATGACTTTTACTTATAAAAGAATGTCTTCTTAACCCATGTGAGAGGCATGGGAAATTGGATTGCTTTATTCTCTGAAGTCCACAATTAAGACTGCATTGAATTTGATTTGGTCATTATGTCTTCCTGTCTAAATGCGTTTCTGCCTCTGTTGCCTTGCATGAATCATCTTTCATTTTCACTTCTTCCCGAGTAATTAACACGAAGTCAGATTTGTAACACTTGTTCCTCTACCTTTCTGCAAACAAAATGTTCGGATGTCTAGTTTTAGTGTTGAGCAATATCAGTTTGTGCAATATCATCTTGTGTCAGCTCTTGTAGGCTGACACCTAATTTGTTGTCATCATTTATAGCTCATAGCTAACTAATTCTAGGAATTAATCACTCTAGTGAGTATATTATGATGCGAATATATGCACTATGCTCAGTAGGTGCTGAATTGGTCTTTTATAATTTGATCCAGATTGGTGCAAGAAAAGGGGAAATGTTTAAGATTATAGGGCTTAATTTACCTGATTAAATCTTATCTACCCTCTGCTTTCAGGGATTCATATAATTTTGCTTCTTTTATGATTCTTTGGGAAAGTTCTACTTTGTTTTGGAATTAGGTCCTCTAAATTGTATCATCTGAATTACGTGCTTGACCGTAGAAAATCTTCCCTCCTATGCTCCAAGTTGCTCCTACCTGTAAATTCTGCATATATAATCCTTTTGTTGGTTTAGCATATTATGTAAAAAGTACATATTTTAGTTAATAATTTAGGCTTATGTTGTAAGTTGAAAATGTTATAGTTAGATTATGTCTCTTCATCTAGAAACAATTTCACATTAAATACACAAAGTGTCATATGTCATTATAGGTTAAATGCTCAACTGAGAACCTCATAAATTGATTATAAGGCATTAGATTATTAGGTTGCCTAAATTATTTAGTTAAGCAATTATTCATTCATTAAAATTTTACATATGAACTGAAGTTGTTTATATCATTGATTGATATGGATTAATTTTCTTGTAGGTTAGTAAATGTAAGTTATTTATATGATATGATGAAAAGTTTCCTTAAAATATTATTGAATTAAATTCATAAATTAAGAAAAGAGATGGATGTTTTAAAAAAGGATGGTGAAATAAAGACAAGTAAAATATCAAGTGGAGCAGGATATAGTCTATAAGCTATCATTTAAAAAAATAACGAGATTAAAGAGAAAGTGAAGAACATGAAGATTGACATTAATTTTATTATTGAAAAAGACTAAAGAATTAAATATTAAGGACCAAATATTAGTAAATATTATTATATGAAATATTAATTAATTAATTAATTTAATTTTCCCTTTCCAACTCTATTCTTATTATTTATATATCCCATGAACAAAACATAAAATATCAGTGAATGTATTCATCAGGTATTCATTTACACTGCCAGCATCATAGTGTATTCATTTACACTAATAACATGACATCACTGTACATTATACTATATTCATTTACACTAACAACAAAACACAAAACATAGTCGAACCTATAGAGATAATACTCATCATTGATTAAATTTCAACCTAATGTCCAAAAGACAAGGTACAAATCATATGTTCAAAACATAGTGTATGATAATCGTAGATTACGTGATTATTGCACACTGAATTGAGAAAGTTATTCTTAAAATGATTGAATAACTCCCTTATGGGTTGCCCTTGGTCACTGGAGATTGTAATTGTCTAGATGCTATGTTTGGAGTCCTTTTGAAAGCATCATGACCTAATGGATTTGGTTTCTTATTGATCATAAAATCAAGTTAGTACAGTAATCATTTAATTATATTATGCATCTAACTTTTAATATCCAATCTAAACTAAGCATTATGTATAAATTTCTGCTATCAACCTAAAATAACCAATGTGATTGTAAATATAACAAAAAGAAATCTAAAAACATTAAAATTTAAATGTAAAATGTTGAAACAATCAAATAAAAAAATTGTTAGTTATAACATGAAATTATAAAAATTGTTAGTTTAACTTCAAAATAAAGGAAATTAGATTAGTATAAATTTATCACCCAGTTTTATGCATGATATTATCCTCAATGGTAGACAAGTAAGAATATAAAAGAAATCGTGAAAGATAACTAAGGATAAAAAATCTCTTCTAGTTGGTGCTAAGTTGATGAGGTTAAATCCACGAAAATATGACAAGAGAACATATAAAACAAGTTAACTGAGCTTAGTAGAAAACGAAAAATAAGAAATTAAAATAAAAGTAAAGTAAATATTGAATGTTAGGCTGGCATGTAATAAGCTACTTTATTACAAATAACAAAAATTGCACAATCAAACCACTAGATCTTTGTTATGATCACATCCTTAATTCTTGATACGTTACATGCATATATGGATTGAATTGAGAATAGACACAGTATGTAGACCCAATATGAGTTGTGATTACTGGTCAATATTGAAATGTATTGCTTGTTGCAGGATGACCCTTCTTCTAGAAGGGTGATGCCCATTTTACAGGGGAAACTCTACCGAAATTTAAAAAGGGTCGGCGTAAAATGTGACATCACCGTTTTTAAATTAGAACAAAAGGTCCTTAGTATTAAATGATGATTGAATTAATACAATACAGTTAATGACCTTGATTGATTATAATATTTCACGACAAATTATTTGTTATATTTCCCGCTTGCTAACCTGTCAACGAATTTGTTATTGGTTGGAGGAGCTTGCACACATTCCAGTATATGAATATAGTATAACGTAGATGTCTAATGCTGTTTGCAGGACTTGAATGATACTAACACATGATTCACTGTACAAAATTAACAGTTTTGCAAATATGAGTTATGTTGATAGATCTTGAATGTATAGACGATTAACTCATAAGGGTTACAGTAATCCTTAATTTGTTGCCAGAGTTGAAGCTTTCATTGCTTATGCATGTTCTCAACCTGCATATATGGATGGGCCAAAGATTAGATGTCCATGTAGAAAGTGCAACCACAAATGTTTCCTTCCGAGTGATGAAGTTAATGGGCATCTGCTGAGAAAGTTCCTAGTAATGATGATGGGGGACGAACGACTGCTGTCGTAGGTCTCTTATCCATTTTCACATTTCCTGGGCGAGCATATGGACGTGCAGTAAGAAGAAAGCTAACAGAGCAAGAAATTGAGGCTGCCCATGCTTACATATTATTGAATTGTCAAGAAGTTCAACCTTTCGTGCAGTAAGTGACACAGTATTATATACAATGGTTCAAATATTGCCTTGTTCATAACTAAAATAACATAATACTATTATTAGATTATATGAGGCATTGTTATGGGATATCATGCCCGACAGCACATAGGATGAAGTTAGTAATGAGGTTGGAAGACACTTTGCAGGATGATTCGAGAAATATGTAAGTTTCCAGTGACATAGAAAAGTCAGTATGAATTATAATAATTATGTGTTCAAATAACATTATACTTATCCATATGATAATTTATTTTTATGTAGGCCATAGAAAATCCAATGGACAACCAGTTCATTTCTGCTATTGCTAAGGGAGCTTTGTGAACTATTAAATCGTATCCGATTTATTTCTGTAATGGATATAAATTTCATACAGAATATCATGGACATAGCATGGTAACAATAAATAGTGAAGTTTCCATACAGGGCGAAGTTATGGATTACTACAGTAAAATTGTTGAGATACTTGAAGTTGAGTACCCTGCGTTGCCAATCTAGCGAACTGTGATATTTAAATGTGATTGGTTTGACCCGACTGTAAATGTTGGAACAAAAGTCCATAGCGGATACAATCTTGCTGAAATCAACAAACGAAGAAGATTGCGACAATTTGAACCTTTCGTGTTGGTTATGCAAGCCAAACAGGTGTGTTATGTCCTTTTCCCAACTTACGACGAGATAAGTCAAATTGGTTGGCAGTTTGCACAGTTAAACCTATAGGTGTTTTTGAATCACATGGCACATGAGATAAGAGAAATGACAGTGAACCGTTCTAGGATGATGCTTATTTTATAAATGCATCTATCACATATAATGATAATGAACCTTTGAACGATCTATCGAACGAATATGTTGATATTTCATCTGGACAGGAGGAGGAGGGTCAGGAATCGGATGATGAGCCAAAATTTGAATCTTATTCTTCAAAAAATGAAGATGAATGTGATTTACAATTAAGTGATGATAGCAATTAATTTGTGTTTGCATGTGAATATTTTATAAGACAACGAATTTCATTTCTATCTTTTCAATATCTTGATTGAAATATTTAATTCAACTTCTTAATCAAGACATGGCGTATGATTCTGGATGGTAGTAATCCATTCCGTTGGGAGGAATGTGGCAAAATTGTCCCTGGGAGTACACAATGCAGGTTAAATGTCTAGTACGTTAACTAATGAGCGTATGCCTTTGATGGTCGATCTTCTGCTCCATGGTGTATAGTATAATCTGAACAACGTCAATTTTCCTATTATACTACTCTAATTTCCTTTTATGAACATTTTAACGTCATTAACATACGATGGTATAGACCATGTGTTTAAAGCTTGTGTGCATCTCCAAGACGACATGTATACTAAAGGAGGTAGAAGCAATGACACAACGGTCGATGTGGGAGGCGGACGCAATGACATAACTGTCGATTTCGAAGGTGGGAGTAATGACACAATGGTCGATTTCGGAGGCGGGAGCAATGACACAACGGTCGATTTGGGATTAGGGAAAGCCGATGTTTTGGAAAACTTGCCAATTCCCCACAGCTCGTCATCCTATTCACGTACGAATCAGCTGTCGTGATAGTTTCCTTTAACCACTTCATCATTTAACAATATGTAAGTGACTTTGTACTTGTGTTGTAGGTAAACCTATCCCTACCGTTTCATCTTCAAGTTTAGCGATAGCAGAAAGGCTGTTGGAAGAAGGTGTTAATAACTTTACACGTGAGGGAAGAATTTTCACTGTTTCCATTGATGCGTTCGAACATGCCATGACCCTTCTCGGGAATCCATCTATCGGGGACTCATTTACGGTCACCGACTCTCATGTCACATGGAATCCAAAAACATAATCATATCATTGTGTTTTCTTTGAGCAATAGTGTTTGCCAACCACTCTATCTAACTATTGTTGTTCTTTGACTGTAATGCTCATTGTCATAATGGACTTCACAATCTGTGATTCGATATCATATTCACCAAATCGCAATATTCTATTGTAACAATTATGGCAATCATTGTCCTAGTTAAAATGTTTATATTTCAACAAATTTGTCTGACAGTTAATATCAGGACAGTAACACGGGGACACACCAAAGAGACAACGGGTTGTTATACGACCCCGGTTCAAAGGGATGTTCGGTAGTACTTACTCTGAGGGTGGTCCATCAAAGTCTCGAGCTGCAACGGAGTCACCACCTCCACCTGTAGGGACTCCAGATGTTGTTGCTGATCGGTCATCAATTGTTGGTCCTGATGGAACACCACCCACTATTGCCCCTTCATCCACTATGCCAACAGCGGGTTCAAGGGATGATCGCCAGCCTGGATATGAAGGACCTGATGGAAGAAAATATATCACAATACAAAATCATATGTAAGTGACATCGCATGTAACATTATATATGTTTATGAATAATACAAACTAATAAGTATTTGTTTTTGTATCAGGTTTATTCCGTCTGACCTGTGTTCCAGACGTATGACAGCTACATTTAAGGAGAGGATTGATCCTGACAGTTATGTGTGGAAGAAGATAACTTAGGAAATAAAGGCATTTTACTTTCATGAGTTTGAGGTAAAATATGCAAATAATGTTCTTTTTACATTTATTTGAAATTGATTTGCATAAATGATAGTAGGTAATATCTTATCGAATGTTGACTTTTTAATTTCAGAAAAATTTCTATTGGGATTCTGCTATCGATGGGGTCATACATGGTTTGTGGGAGAAGCGAGCCCGTACACGATATCGCGACTTTCTAAATGCGATACACAAGGCTAGTGTACGACCGCTTTATATTTATAAGAGTATATAGAGTTGTTGGCAGAAGTACTGGGTATCACCTGAGGCAATGTCCATATCTGGGTGTAACTCGACCAGCAGACGTAGGTCATTACCAGGAGGACAAAGTCTTGTCGTTCATACGAGAGGATTAATTACCCATATGCAGAGAGACTAGTAAGTATCTAACTATTACACTTATATTCTAATTTTGTACTTTGATGGTTTCCATTTGAAATTGATTTGTGAATGTTGTGATGATGGATAATAATGCCGGTATAAATGTCTGGTGCTATATATGGCTATGGTTAGTGATTTTCTTTGTTCAACATGGGGCAATATCCTAAACAATGACAGAAACTCTGTCGAAATTGATATAAATTGTAGTTTATCTTGCAACATCTTATTGTTATGTAGGAGAAGTCAATGGGCGTAAGGCCTACACCCCAACAGTAGTTTGTGCATACTCACACTAAGAAGCATGACGGTGTGACATTCGTCAACAGTCGATATAGAGAAATAAATGTATGTGAAGTTCATGGTTTAATATTGATTCTTAATATTTTGCAGTTACTATTTATAATAGAAGCATTGTCTCCTAATAGAACCAAATACATAAAACAATTCAACGACAGACTCAGGATGAACAAGCTGTTGATGAGAGACAGACATATTTTGATGAGGTTGGTGGTAGGGACAGTTGTGGAAGGATCTTCGAACTAGGAACATTTGAGAACACATGTTATTCACAATCATCTATGTCAAATACAGCAACATCAAGTGGACGGCTGACAACACAACGCATCAATCAACTTGAGTCAACGGTGTCAACCTTGATGGAGGTCATAAATAAGCTCCAAAATGACATTGTGCGGTTGGAAGACCGTTCAGACTCAAATACCCATCCACAGCCACCAACACAATAAGATTGTTGTACTCTCTTGGATTCAATTTCTGTAAACTTTAATGTGTTTCTAGTCAACTAAGACATGTTTTTCCGCTAAATGATCAATTCATTTTCTGTTTAAACAAATTACATCTATATGCCAATTATTTATCGTTGTTGACATTAAAATCAAATTTTACGTTATCTAGATTTTATAAACATTTTGCATATAACATGGCATTTAGCGGAAACAGGATTCCTAAGCAAGCGTGTGGTAACACTGATAAATAGCATTGTATTTGATGAACCAAACCAGTTTCCGACGGAATATGATTTCCATCGGTACATATAGCAACAGTTAGCAACTGTGTTGTCGCGAAATGCCACTAGCGGTACCGATGGGACCGTCGCTAAATGCCTAAGGGGTACCGACGGCACCGTCGCTAATTGTTGTTATAGGCACCGACGGACCCGTCTGTAAATGCCGATAGTCTTGCCGACCGAAGTAAGACGTCCGTCGGCACAAGGTGAATAATTTTAACAACATTTTAGCACATTCCGTCGACATACTTCCGCACATTCACCGACGGAAAGATATACTCCATCGGTGAAGATAACGATGGAAATGATATTTACCCTCGGCAAATATATCAACAGGAAAAACATTCTATCCATATATTTACCGACGGATGATAAATATCGTCGGTAAAATTTAGCGATGGCTTAGATAACGACGGTTATGTCCGTCGGTATTATTCCGTCGCAAAAGTATGTTGCCAACGGAAAGTTCGTTTATTCTGCTAGTAATTACCATCAGTAAAATCCCATTTTCTTGTAGCGTCGATTCAAAATTTACAGGTTAACCTTTATTAATAGCTCGCATATGTAGTCAACATCGATTAAAATTTAACAGGTTAAAAAATCAATCACGTCTACACTCTTTAACATATTAAGTGAGGTCAAACTCTGCAGAATTATTAAATATTAAATAAATTATTGTTAATATATGAAAACAAGAGCTTGTAAAATAACTAAAACTTGAATTAAAAAGAGTTGAATAAGATTGTTATCAAATAATGTCAATGTACCGATCATTGTTAATTAGCAAGGGATGATAATTGGCTAGTCAGGGTGCATCATCAAGGGTACAACCTAAACTTAATCTAACCTTATTGGAGTAGTTCAAAATAGCATTAGTTTAGGATGCGAATCAAGTCTCATATCAGTTCCCCATTTTTAAAGTTTGTGCAATTAAGATTAGGTTGAGCCCGATTTTAGGATTACAATTAGGCATGACTCAGTCTAAAAGGCTGAATAATCCTAAACGTCTATCCAAAAGACCTATATTAAACTAAAAAAATTGAACTATTGGAAAGCATTCTAAAAATGAGAGAATAGATTAACTAAGACATGCATGAACATGTTCAACGTCATTTCTTGAAGAGTTTTGATGGTCAATACATAAAATATGAATTCATGTGCTCATCAGTGATGTCAGCCATGTAGCTGCTGTTAAGCAAAATCATCAACAGTGTCCCATCGGAGGTGGGCCATGTTATCAAACCTGGACCGGACAGGCCGGTTCGACCGGTGACCGGTCGGCTATCCGATCTGATTAATCCTATAAAACCGGTCTTGAATTGGACCAGTTTGAACTGGTGAAAACCGGTTAATTGACCGGTCGGACCGGTCCAGTTTAACAATTTTTATTTTTTTGGTATTTTTTAATATTTTTAATATTATATATAATTAAATATAATTATTGCATAATTATGACGTCACACCGGTTTGACCGATGGTTGAACCGATCGAACCGGTCAAACCGGTGATTAATAAAGCCTCCAATTTGATGACCGGTTTGAATTTCAGAACACTGAAAGTGGGCCAATCGACAGATTGGATTGGAAGTAGAGAAACATTGAATTTAGTATATTTGAACTGTTAAATTGATAATTAACGATATTTTAAAAACTGGATGAAAAATTAAATTAATAAAATAAATATTTAAATATTCAATCTATATATATATATATTAAATATTTAAAAATTGAAGAATTTAAAGCAAAATTAAAGATAAAATTATTTTTATTTATCGAAAAAGTCAAATTTTAATTTTCAAAAATTATTAAATAAAAATTAATTAGTTTATTTTAATTTATAAAAATTATTTAATTTATTAAAAGTTTTGAATATAATTTTTTTTAATAATATCAATTGATGTTGACATATTATTTATTTTAAATATAGTGGTTATGGGCATTAAGCATTTCAACACTAGTGTCCTCTGGATTCCAAGACGAAAAGCCTATAATTATCCATCTTACAGCATCAAAACTTTCCCAACTCTTTGCAGCTTTTTAAACTATCATTCCTCTGTTTGAGCGCAAAGTAGCAATGGCTACTGCACCAGAAGCAGAACACCCAGTGAAGGCCTTTGGATGGGCAGCCAGAGATCAATCTGGCCATCTTTCACCTTTAAACTTCTCCAGAAG
>JAOTAX010162576.1:0-14104 GCA_025629825.1 Erythroxylum guanchezii
GGTTGAGAGGGTTTGTTAAGTATTATTCTCCTAAATTGTAGTAATATGATTTGATTGTAATTAGCTTAGATTTTGTGATATGATTTAATTATAATTAGCTTAGATTTAGCCTAATTTGTAGCTAGATTTCATTATTAATACATATATATAAATACCTTACTCATGTACACTTTACAAACACACCTTAATATACAATACACTTCTCTCTCCCTCTTATCTACATTCTCAATTCTTCTCCTATCTTTTGTAACATCCTTGATGCTTTCTGCCTTGCTAGAGCAAATAGAAGCTTGTCATCAAGATTTACAAAACGAACTCCAAATGACTTTTAGCAAAGAAATGTAGGTACAAATGATCTTAAGTAGTAAACTACTGAAATAAATTATTTTTCTAGTTCTTTCACTATGATTTGATTCAATCCAATTGAGATAGTTTTGGCTTATTGTGCTAGTACTGGTGAGCTTGTGAAAATTGTTCATGATTTTATGATACGTAATGAAACTTTGATATGGCTTTTGTAATGAAACTATCCAACTTTTTTTGCATTTATCTTCAAAACAATAATTTTTCTAGTTTTTATAATTATTTCTTGCGGGTCATTCAGAAATATCCTCTTTACTAATTAGGAATAAGTTCGCGTATGCTGTAATTCCCTAAATTATGCGTTTAACGACTAGGTTGTTATTGCATAAAAGAGATAATTTGAAATCATATTATCGACAGTGTATTAAGGTTCATTAAGACTTTTTAGACTAAATCACACAATAGTAGGTTTAAAAAAGCACCTCTTTACTCAATTTAATGAGATTATCTTTAAATTTGAGTTGATACTAAAATCTTGTCAATTTAAATTAAATCACACTCATATTGTCTTTATATATGAAATTTTGATTTAGTTACTGATTCCATTATTCAATCTCAATAGAGTATGAGCTTAAATTTTGAATCTTAGAATGTAAAACCTTAATTTGATACGTTAACTTTCCTAATAATTATCCAATGGAAGAGTTGGATATGAGAACATGAAGAACAAAGGCGATATTTGCAAATTTCAATATTAGTTAACCTTGTATAAGATTTGTCTCGACTCGACAAGGGGATCCACAAGTAGAGTTCAGACCTTTCGAGAAATGATAAATCATGAGTAATTGGAAGGGGAGTACTAGCACAAGTTGCATAATTTTTCTTTATTTCTAAATAAAATTTTATAATCTAATAAACACATTATTACATAATGAGAATATACGATGGAATGAATCAGATAAAAAAACGAATCTAAATAGATTAATTCAAATAAAATTTTTAGAAATGTTTTTTTCTTAAAAGAAAAGAGGTTATTTATTTTGTACCCTATTGTTGTCGTTGCATCCAGTCCTGAATTGCTGAACATAAAGCATGGTTAAGGACAAAATTGCAGCTTTCAAGCTTAGCATTGGCCATTAGAAGAGTCCAAATCTCCTGTCCAATATTATGGTGTCCTATTGTGTCCAATGAATCTCAACCATTTATTTATGTGAATTTCGCGTAGGTTCCGCGTAGGTCCCGCATGGATCCCGCAAAATAAATGACTGATATTTCATAGGACAGAATAAAACAAAGTAATATTAGACAGAGGATCTTGTCTTCCATCGAGTCCAAATCTCCTGTCCAATATTATGGTGTCCTATTGTGTTCAATGAATCTCAACCATTTATTTATGTGAATTTCGTGTAGGTTCCGCGTAGGTCCCGCATGGACCCCGCAAAATAAATGACTGAGATTTCATAGGACAGAATAAAATAGAGTAACACTTTTCTGATGGAAGACAAGATTCTCTGTCTAATATTACTCTGTTTTATTCTGTCCTATGAAATCATCTATTACGTTTAAGAATCATACTCATAGTCAAAACAGGCAAACAATAAATACCTGAAATTCACGAGGATAAAACGATACTGAACTTCGAAAATATGAAGTCTTTATATACTCCACACTAAAAAATATTTCATACTTTCAACACTTGATATGACTATAATTAAATTTGAAGAACTCTTTCTTTAAAAAGGGAAAAACAATTTTTCTCATATTTTTGTTTTATATGACTATCATATAAAAAACGAAAACAACGCTTATATCTTATGCTTTACTCTCTTTTTGTGTTTCGTTCTTCATGCATATTATTTCTTCATGCACAAAAACCTCTATTTTTTTTTTATCACTGTACTAACACGAAAACAAGAATATCTTTTCTTTTCGTACAGTTATCTTATTTCTATGTAAGTATTACATCGTCCCTTTGTAACCATTACAACGTTACACACCTCTTTGTTGTATGGTTACAACGTTTTTTAAAAAATATAATTATTTTATTCATTTATTTTGTATAATAGAATATCTAATATTAATTATATTTTCTATGCTAGCAAAAAATAATAACATACCATATACTTTATTTAATAAGTTATCTCAGAATAAATTAAATAAATCATAAACTAGAAATATTACACTTATAAGTGTGTGACCATATAGGTCTATAGATCTCATCTTGACTCACCACTAATCAGATAAGTATTTAATTATATCCAATGATCATTCAACTAGCATTTTGACACACTAGGTGTTCGACATCAAAACATAATAAGTGACCTATTGATTACTATGATGATCTTATATCCAAGGAAAAATATACATTTAAATCCTTATGAGAATATCCCACTTGGTAATTCATAACCATTAGGAATTCTCAGTTTGGTCAGTTCAATTATCATATCTCCATATGTATCATCTATATATGTAACTTAGTAAATGAGATCTACTAATATCCATCCAATAGATACTATTACACACATATTGATCTAACCGGATCATTAAAGTCCTTATTTGATGATCCTATGATCAAGAACACTTTTAGATTAAATCTTAATACTTGACTCTCATTATCATAATCTCCATTATGATGGCAAGTGTATAAATTTAATCAATAACTTATCATATTAGAATAAAAAACAATATACGTAATATGATAATAAAATTATTTGCCATGTTATTAATCAAAATTAATAATCACAAAGCTAAGATATTCAATTTATTACATAATGATTGGGTCATGGGCTTAATTCCAATAATCTCCCACTTGACCTAGACCCAATCAGTCATGAACTTCAATCCTATCTTCCACTTGTGCTTATCAAACTCCTCTGATCCAAGTGCCTTAGTGAAGGAATCTGCAGCATTCTCCTTTCCTTAAGCCTTTTGAATTTGAACGCCCTCACGCTCAACAATTTCTCTAATCAGATGAAACTTATGCAGAACATGTTAGGATATTTGGTTTGACCTTGGCTCGTTAGCTTGTGCAATAGCACCAGTATTGTCACACAATAAAGGAATAACTTCCTTTATTGAAGGAACTACAACAAGTTCAGTTAAAAAAAATTTCATCCCAACAGCTTTCTTAGTTGCTTCGCATGCAACTATGTATTATGCTTCAATAATTGAATCAGCTACAGTAGCTTACTTGGAGCTTTTTCAACTCACTACTCCTCCATTCAAGGTGAAAATATAACCAGAAATAGATTTGTTATCATCCTTATCTGATGCAAAGCTAGGATTAGTGTAGCCTATTATCTTTAATTCCTAATCTCCATATATGAGGAATTGGTCCTTAGTTTCTCAAGTGCTTTAGGATGGTTTTCTCCACTTTTCAATGTTCCTCACCTGGGTTACCTTGATACCTGCTCGCTATTCCTAATGTGTAGGCTATATCAGGTCTTGTACATGCTATAGTATATATGATAGCTCCCACTGTGCTGGCATATGGGACCACCCTACTCATGTGCTCTATTTCGTCTAGGGTTTTAGGACAATCCTCCATACTAAGAGAAATTAAAACCTTTTTTGGAATTATCCATGTGATATCTTTTTAAAATAGTATCAACGTACATGGATTGGGAATAGCGAGCAGGTATTCCTTGATCTATCTCTATAGTCTAGGGTTTTAGGACTAACAACTTCCTTAATCTATCTCTATAGATCTTGATTCCAAGATTGTAAGCTGCGTCTCCCAAATCCTTCATGGAGAATTGTTCAGATAACTAAATATTTGTCCTTTACATGCCTGGTACATTATTTCCTATTAGCAATATGTCATCTATATATGGCACTAGGAAAATAAATATGCTCCCACTAACCTTCTTGTACACACTTGCCTCTTCTTCGCATCTAACAAAATCGAACTTTACAATTGTTATATTAAAACGAATATTCCAACTTCGTGAAGCTTGCTTCAATCCATAAATGGATCTTTGTAGCTTTCATATTTTATTAGGAGCAGATGGCAATGTGAAACCTTTAGGTTGAGTCATATAGACATCTTACTTAAATTTTCCATTAAGAAACGTTATTATTTCATCCATTTGCCATATCTCATAATCATAATATGCAACTATAGCAAGCAAAATCTGAATAGATTTGAGCATTGCCACAGGGAAAAAAATTTCATCATAATCAATACCTTCCTTTTGATTATATCCCTTAGCAACAAGACGGGCTTTATAGGTTTCAACATTCCCGTCCGCTCTAATTTTTTCTTAAATACCCATTTACATCCTATGGGTTTTATATCCTTTGAGGGATCAATCAAAGTCCATACTTTGTTGATTCTCATAGATTCTAACTCATATTCCACGGCTTTAAACCACTTCTCACGATCTGGACTTGCTATAGCCTCTTCGTAAGTCTTAGGGTCATCTTCAGTATGATTATCCTCGTCACCTTAGACCATTAAGTTTAATCTATCTAGTGCACAACGATCCCTAGTAGACCTTCTAAGAGGCACATGTTCAATAGGTTCTTCCTCTACTTGATCTTGTTGCTGCATTGGTTCTTGGACAGGTTCATTAACCGGTCCATTCTCCTTAACGATTAAGACTGGTATCGTATGTGTTAATTTCAAGACATCAAGTAAAGGTTGGTCAACATGCATCTAATGCTATTAAGCTTGCGTTGATTCGTCATGATCTTGACTTTCATTAAGATCTATTTATATACCATGACTTCCTTCGTTAAGGAACTCCCTTTCTAAAAAGGTTGCATTTCTGGCCCCAAACACTTTGTGTTTAGAAGGGTGATAGAAATAGTATCCCATAGTTTTCTTGGGATAGCCAAAAAATCTACACTTGTTAGACCTCGCTTCAAGCTTATCTGGCTACAATCTCTTAATATAAGTTGGACAACCCCAAAATTTCAAATATTTTAAGTTAGGCTTACGTCTTTTCCACATCTCATATGGAGTCTTAGTGACTACTTTAGTGGAAACTTTGTTTAATAAATCGGCAGCGACTTCTAAAGCATATCCCTATAGGAAAATAGGAAGATTAGCGAACCCCATCATGGATTTCAACATATCCAATAAAGTTCGATTTCTCCTTTCTGAAACACCATTATGTTGTGGTGTTCCTGGAGAAGTCCACTGAGACAAGATTCCATCTTGTTTTTAATAATCAACAAAATCATCACTAAGATACTAACCTCCATGGTCAGATCTTAGTGCCTTTATACTCTTACCAGTTTGTTTTTCAACTTCACTATGAAATCTTTTGAATATTTCAAATGATTCAGACTTATGTTTCATAAGATACACAAATCCATATCTTGACATATCGCCAGTGAAGGTGATAAAATAAGAATATTCACCTTTATCTTGAACTTTCATAGGCCCACATACATCAGTATGTATGAGTCCTAAAAGTTCACTAGCTCTCTCTCCGGTTCCAGTAAAAGGAGATTTGATCATTTTGCCTTTGAGACAAGATTCAGAAGTTTCATATGATTCGTAATCATATTGACCAAGACATCCTTCCTTATGCAACTTGTTTACTCTTTTCTTACCAATATAACCAAGTCTACAATGCCAAAGGTAAGTTTGATTTGCATGATTAACTCTCTTTCTTTTTTGACTAGAAACATTCATAATTGGATAAATAATTATTTCAGGTAAGACATAAAAATAACCACTTACATATAGTTCATCACCATGAAAAATATTACATTGGTTATTCTTAAAGATTGTATGAAATCCACGTTTGTCTAATGAAGAAATGGAAACAATGTTCGAAACAAACTTAGGAACATAATAACAATATTCTAACAATAAAGTCTTTCCCGTAGGCATTATAAGAGAAATAGTTCCTACAGCTAGGGCAGCAACACTTGCTCCATTCCCAACTTGTAGCTTAACTTCTTCCTGCTTCAATCTCCTACTGATCCTTAGACCCTGCAACATATTACAGATGTTAAAGCTACTACTAATATCTAATACCCATTTAGTAAAATCAATAGAAGTTAAAGAAATCATGAAAACATTTTTCATAAATGTCCTACCTTGTTTCTTGCCTTTCAAAGTAACCAAATACTATGGGCAGTTCCTCTTCCAATGTCCCTTCCTTGTACAGAATAAACACTCAGCATCCTTTTAGTCAACTCTCTTCTCCTTACCCTTGGATTTGTTCCAAACATATTTGGGTCCAAGATGATTTTTCTTAGGCTTCTTTTTGCCCTTCCACTTACGATTAGAAGAGTTACCAACAAGGTTCACAGACTTTGACACTTTCACCTTCTCAGATGATGCTATTTGATGTTCATAATCAATCAATAGGTTGATCATTTCATGAGGATCACAATCCATCTTGTTCATGTTAAAGTTAAAAATGAACGGTGAAAAAATGTCAAAAAGAGATTGTAAGATCAAATCTTATGACAACTCTTTCCCTAGTGAACACCCTATCTTCTCAAGTTATTCTATAAGATCAATTATCTTAAGAACATAGGGTTCCACAGGAGATTCGGGCTTCAGTTCAGACTTAAATAGGGAGTTAGATAACTGGTATCTAGCAGTCCTATTTTGTGACTCATACATCTTCTTAAGATGTTTAATGATCTGCGGAGGATTCATACCTTCATGCTGCCTTTGGAGTTTAGAACTCATTGATGCCAAAATGATGCACTTGACAATAGTACTTTGTTCATTGTACTTAAAATATGCTTTCAATGCATTACCATCATCAATTCTCTCAGGAGGCGCTTCCTTCATGGGTTTATCCATCACATTGATAAGTTTTTCATGCATGAGAACAATTTTCAGATTTCGATACCAATCATCAAAATTGTTCCTCACTAGCTTGTCAACATCAAGAATGCTTCACAGTGAAATAGTAGACAATTTTTAGAAATCTAATAAATAAAAAACACCCAAATAAGAACACAGTCATATATCATCAGACATGAACTTTTATCTAAATGATATAATATCTTTAAAACATGAATGAGTCCCCTGGTTGTCAAGTCATTACTCATGCATAATTAAAGAGTGATAAATTTAATATTTTGTCATATAAAATCTGATAGTAGGCTCAATACTAAATAGTTACCTGATTATCAGGTCGTTCCTATTTATATAATTTAATTTATCCATCCAAATGACGGAGAATTAATTAATGTTATACTCTCTAAGTAATCTAGGCCAAAAGTATAAAATTAACTAATTCACACATGCATCATATGCAATATCAAATATTATTTATCCTTAAATTACAAATGACCTGATTATCAGGTCATTCTTTGTAAACAAAAATAAATATTGTTATCTACTTAAGTGAAAATTTCTTTTTGATAAAATGTTATATATCTATATTAAAATAAACTTAATAATTTTAAAATGTTAAGATTTCATGTTATTAAACAACTTTAATAACACTAGTGATGATTTGACCTCTTTAAGTAACATTTACAATTAAAGCCATTTATCAATATATAAACTCACGCATGTGGTGTTTCATTTTAATGACACATTTGTTTAAGAGAACAAGCGAAGCTTTATTTGCATAAAGGTACAAAAGCCACTCACTTGTGGTCATCGTTAAATGCTTTATTAATTTAACGTACTATTACACCATGCATCCATGCATACGTTTCACATCTCTCAAAACATTTTTTTTAACCAAATATTTTGCAATACTTTGCATTACCCATGCTAAAGCATACGTACAATATCTATTCAAATGCATTGAAAACTTTTTATTACACCATACGATGCTTTGAATATCAACGTACACAGATGCATTAAATGAGTGTGGCATAACAAAACACAACAACGAATAAATGCATTAAATGATTTTTATAACGTCGCTCAACTCTCTTCTTTGTAAACGAGTGTAGATATATTAAATGAGTGGGTCATAACAAACACAACAACATTGAAATGCATTAAATGAGCTTGTCATTTTGTTCTTACGTGAAACCACTTTTACAGTGAATGAAATGACAAACTCATTCATTTTATGTGAACAAAAAAAATTTGCAAATCATGGGACACTTTTATAAAATTTGCAAATCATGGGTCATTTTTCAAGTATGATCTTATAGTAATTTTGACTTTCATACTAATTGAAAAATTGCATATACAGTCAAAATAAAAAGTTATGCAATTATTGATTACATTTAAGACTCATACTCATAGTTAAAATAGGCAAATAAAAAATATTTAGAATTTGTAGGGATAAAATGATATTAAATTTTGAAAATACGAAATTTTATGTGTTTCGTACTAAAAAATATATCCTATTTCTAATACTTGATATGATTATGGTTAAATTTGAAAAACTCTTTAAAAAAAGAGAAAACAAATTTTCTTTTGTCTTTGCTCCGCATGACTATCATATAAAAAAAACGAAAACAATGTTTATATCTTATGCTTTCCTCTCTTTTTGTGTTTCGTTCTTCATGCACAAAAACTTCTCCTTTTTTATCACTGTACTAACACAAAAACAAGAATATCGTTTGTTTTCGTACAGTTATCTTATTTCTCTGTAACGATTACAACGTCCCTTTGTAACCATTACAACGTTACATACCTCTTCGTTTTATCGTTACAACGTTTCTTTTTTAATAATAATTATTATTTATAAAATGAAATAAAAAACTATTTTATTTTATTCATTTATTTTATACAAGAAAATATTTAATATTAATTATATTTTCTGTGTTAACAAAAAATATAATAATATGCCATATAAATTATTTAATAAATTATCTCATAATAAATTAAATAATCATAAATAATAAATATTACACTCGTAAGTGTATGATCACAGAGGTTCATCACTAAGCCGGTAATAATTAATCTAATTAATTATTAATCAAAGTTGACATCTAACAATACTCTTCAATGACCGGATAATGTGAAGTAATAACCTTATAAAGACGAAACCTGGTTAAGGATGATATATTATTACCTTCTATCGTTACAACTTCGGATTATACTAAGGCATGGCTTAACTGTCAAATCCTATTAGATAACCAACTATGTTACATGTCAATCATGAATGATTAGTGAATGACTGTAAAAACTCCTTTCTCTCACTCAATCAATCGCCTTGTCCAAGGTCTTGAAACAACCATTAAAATTAATGATAACATATAGCTCAAATTTATTACCTAGAGTTTATGGATCTCATCTTGACTCACCACTAATCAAATAAGTACTTAATTATATCCAATAATCATTCAACTAGTATTTTTACACACTAGATGTCCGACATCAAAATATAAATAAGTGATTTATTGATTACTACGATGATCTCAGATCAAAGTAAAAATATACATTTAAATCCTTATGAGAATATCCCACTTGACAGTTCATAGGTAACATTAACTATTGAGAATTCTCAATTTGGTCAGTTCAATAATGTATATGATCATATCTCCATATGTATCATCTATATATATAACTTAGTAAATGAGATCTACTAATATCAATCCAATAGATACTATTAGATACATATTGATCTAACCGAATCATTAAAGTCTTTATTTAATGATCCTATCATCAAGAACACTTTTAAATTAAACCTTAAAGACTTGACTTTCATTATCATAATCTCCATTACGATGACAAATGTATAAATTTAATCAAGGACTTATCATATTAGAATAAAAAAAAATAAACATAATATAGTAATAAAATCATTTGCTATGTTATTAATCAAAATTAATAATCACAAAGTTAAGGTATTCAGTTTATTACATAACGATTGGATTATGGGCATAATTCCAATATTTCTAGCCAGCCTCCCAAAGCTTCTGCTTCACAAATATAACCTTCAGTTGCTACCTGTGTACCTCGCATGACTTCCTGGCATTTTTAATAACACCAAATAATCAAATCAGACTAGTCATTCTAAGAAGTGAGATGTGAAGAGGAAGACATGAGCTTGCCTGAAAAATGGGGCAGACAAAATGTGGAGGAGCTTGACGGTGCCCTTCTGAACCAATCCTGAAAAAACATGAGCCTCCAAACGAATCATTCATGGCCTCAAGTACCCTCCATACTTCAGAAGTAAGATTTGGCCTATTCTTTCGTTTAAACTCACAACAGCTCAATGCTAGGCGAGCCAACAGTTCAGCTAGCAGAGATGGCCAGTCGCCTGCTAAAGGGTCCAGGACGGCTTTCAAGTTTCTTTTATCTAATGCGTATTGCACCTCCTTCGTTATCCCTCGTGCAGATTTTCCTGTCAACAATTTCAATAGTATGACTCCAAAGGAGTAGACATCTGATTTCTGAGTAAGCTCTCCTGTGATATGAAACTCAGGATCCATGTATCCAAATGTGCCCTTGGGGTTTGTTTTGCAACACAATGTGTTGCTGCTAAAACCTTCATCATCAGAAAGTAGACGGGAGACTCCAAAATCACTAAGTTTACTTACTAAATTTGCATCAAGAAGGATATTAGCAGGTTTTAGATCACCATGCGCGATACTGTGTGGTTTATTAGAGTGAAGAAAGACGAGGACTGAGCGTAATTCTGAGGCAATTCGTAGACGATTTTGCCAGGATAGAGGGGGGGAGTTGTCTTTGCAGTTAAGTCGGTCTTCAAGGCTCCCATTGGGAAGATACTCATAGATAAGAGCCCACGCTTCAGGACACACACCAATAAGAGTCACAACATTTGGATGTCTTGTCTTGCTCAAAATATCAACCTAAAGTACCAAATCATAGCGACAAAAGTCACAAAAAGTACATATTATAATTTAAGTAATGTTTTAAAGTAAAGTATAGCCAAAAGTCAACAATGAACCAAATTATAACAACAAAAGTCACAAAAAGTACATATTATAATTTAACTAATATTTTAAAATTAGTAATAATAACACTCTAAATTCTAATACAGCTAAATTCTTAACATTTTCTAATATATGAATCGTTAATTTAGCATATACAATATTTCAACTATGTAATTTAGGTTCTCTAAATAGTTACGTAAAATTAAAAATGATTTCTTTAAACAAAGTTTAAATAAGCATTTATTATTTATAAAATATAGTGAATATAATTTTAGCAACATTAAAATTTATCAAACGAGTAACCAGAAACTCTCATGAATGAGGTGGGGATTGTCAGGAGGAAAGTCATTTATCAGGCACTAAAAGAGACCAAAAAGTGTATCCAACAGGAGATTATATATATTAGCTATAGCATGCCTAGCCAACATAAAAACAAAAGGAATGAGCGAGTTTTTGAACATTCACAGGATCCTACCTCCTGTTGAAACTCTGAAGGACCTTGCAAGCTGTTAGAGCGGGGCATCTTTACAGCAACCACAGTGTGACGAAGGACACCTTTATAAATGATACCATATCCCCCTTCACCGATTTTAAGGGATGGATCGAACTTACGGGTTCCTTCCTCAATCTCCGAGAAAGAGAATTCAGAGTAGAATTGAGAAATGTGTGTGCCTGAGGCCTCTGCTCTACATTTCTTAAGCTCCTCAGCTTCTTTGAGTGCCTTGTCACGCTCCATCTGTAATTCATCTCGTTCTCTTTTATAACTTTCCTGCAGCTCCACAGCAGATATCATTTTCTGTTCCAACTCTTCATGTGATTCCTTTTTTTTTTCCAGCAGCTCCTGAACTTCTTTCCTTTGTCTTGACTCCTCAAGATACAAGCTTTCTGATGTTCTTGCCTAGAATTGGGCAAATATGAAAATAAGCGTAGTTATGAAGGAATGTTTTAGAAAACTCATGCTTAAGGTGTGGACTTCTCACCGAATATTGATGGGCAGTTATACAAAAAGTTAAGGACTTGTTTGTTCCATTCTTACTTTTAATTTTCTGTTTTTATTTTCAGATTTGATAAAAAATTTATTTGATTGAATTTTTTGTTTTTGTTTTTGTTTTTGATTTCTTTGAGTTTCCAAAATTATAAAAACTATAAAGTAAATTTTATTTTTTTATAATCTGAATATCAACTAAATATATATTATTTAATTATTTAATGTATTAATTATTAATAAGAATTATGAATAATTTAATTAAATATTAAATAAATTATTAATAAAAATTATATTAATTTTACTCAATAATTTTATTTCATTTTTGTAATTAAATTAAATAATTATTCATAAATATAATTAACTTTAAATTATCTTCAAAATATATAGCTTTCAATTAAATTTTGATTTAATAATTTAAATATATTTAAAATAATTATTAATTTATAAATAAAAAATTTAATTTTAAAATTATTTATTTCAATAAATAAAATAATTTTTAATAAGCATTTTATAAGAGATTGGAATAAAATTATTTAAATTAAAAATAATTTATATTAAGTTATACAAATTTTTTTTTTCAGTTAGAAAAAAAAAAACTAAAAACTAATTAGTGCAGGACAGTCCACATTACCTTACCGTCTAAGCAGTTAATAAATTTTTAGATTCAAGTTTGATTTTCAATATTCAAAAACCAATGGCCTTTTTAAGGGAGAAATGAAACAAATATGCTTCATGGTAGAGAATATACTTACCTTGCGTATGGCCTCGACGGCATTTTTTTCGGCTTTTTCCCGCCTCACTGTTTCGTCAAATGCTTCTCGCTTCCATTTTGCAGCATCTGCCATAGCTTGTTTAAGTAGATCATTAAGAGGATCCTCCAAACTCTGGTCCTGCTTGAACCCACGAACTATTAACATGCTTTGCACACGGTAGGAATGTCTCAGAAAAGAATCGTCATGCACAAACGAATATTAGTTCAAATTCCCTAGTGTTGCAGTTCTGAAAATACTAAAACACTTGGAGGAGATGAATGACTAAGGTTCACTATAGATCCAAGCAGTTTTAACTATGACCCAATTGCATATTCACTTCTCATAGATGGAAGGCAAGGAACATTTTACCATTCCACTAGATGAGCCTGTTGATAGAACTGACCACTTGGAGGCACTGCTTCTTGATATCTTATCACATTCATCAGAACTGCCTTCTGCATCTGACCTGAACTGTGGGTTCAACAGGCCTGTAACATCACCTGAGGGTGTAGAAGTTCTTTCTTTTCCCTCGTTGCGGTGAAAAATAACAGATTGTGCCCTGCGGAGTAAATCCTGCGCTGGATTTGTGGGTTTTACATAATTGTTATGTAGAAGGGTAACAGACCGTGTACTACCAGGATTTGATTCTCCGGGTTCAGATTTTGGACTTGCTTCCCATGGTGAAGATCCAAAATCCATAGCTTCCCTGTTTGATATAAATTTGTTTGTTACCCATGATTATATCAATTATGCAAATACGACATGGTATCTTTGAAAAGAAAAACTATTCTTATCATTAGCAACTTGAACCCTTCGATACCAACCAAATAATTCACAGTGTGATTGTTTGAAATGGTTAGCTAGCTCTACAAAACAGTACACTAATGATTCAGCTTATAATTTCTCGAGATCTCCTCTACAACAAGTTTCTTGGCATAAGCTAAGATGGTTTTAAAATAGTAGGCTTAGTTGTTTTTTTACAATTTGGCTTGCTTTCCTCCAAAAGTTATAAGGGATAAACTTCCATATCTCCTAACTCCTAACCAGTGTTCCTTGTGTATCTTGGATAATGAAACGACTGATCACTTGTTTTCTGAGTGTCAATTCTCTAAATCAGTTTGGGACTGTTGAGACCCGGTATCAACAGCAGTATAGTAGGAAGAGAAGGGCTGGGGTAGATGGGTAATTTGGAAAGTGTGAGGGGAATTATTCTGCTGAGTTGGACAGTTTGTTACGCAAAGGGAATAAAAGGGGATTGTGTAGGTACGGG
>JAOTAX010162609.1:0-14102 GCA_025629825.1 Erythroxylum guanchezii
AGTTTTTAAACCGTGACGTTTTATTTATAAAATGTCGTAAAATGTATTAAAAATCTGTAACGTTTTATAAAACGTCGCAAAAAATTAGAATTTTTTGTGACATTTTTAAACGTTACAAAAAGTCTGAACATTTCGCGATGTTTTATTAAGAAAACGTCTCGAATAGTATGTTATTCTTGTAGTGTCTATACACACCATCATATATATAACTTGAAGATGACTTCTCATTCGGTTCAACAATCTTTATCATCCTTATAAATTGAGCCAGAGTCTTTATAATAATAAAGTAAGGATATCAAAATCTTTTGTTTAGAATAATATCAAAAACCTCTTTTCCTTTCACACCTTTGATAACTTTTAACTTACATGGTGTTCTTATAATCACAAATACTTTTCAAAGTTATAAATATAGTTGAAAACTTGGTAGCAGCAGGATGCACAATCTTAACTCAACCTTCTTGCTTTTTTTTAACCAAGATAAAAAGATAAGATGATTATATACTTAAATTATAATTTTAGATGCATGTGAAGCAAAATTAGAAAGATGGTCTATGTAAAAAATATCTTTTAAAATACGATTTATGCAATGAGCAATATATGGAAACTAACAGATATGCTCATAATTTAATTGTAATAAGTACCCAGCTAATGTACAATTGGCTTTATTAGTTCTGACAAAGTGGATAACATTTTTTTATTAACCCACTTGACAATTTTAGAAAATAATTAGCCCAAAATCTTTTACATTGCAAAACAAAATCCTTATGAATCAAAATACTTTTTGAATACAATTGAGAATCAAAAGGGTCTTGAAGAAAAATAAGAATCAACATCAGTAATAACCTTTATTTTCCTATATCTAATAATTTATGCTTCATTTTCTCCAAAAAGATACATCATAAGTCTTTTTTTACTTCTTGTTGCAAATAATTTTCAATCTATCAGGTATATCAAACGGTACTTTTTTTGTATGAAACGATTTTATTTTTAATACTAATAAATTTTCTTTATTTTATAAATACTCCTTTAAACATTCTATTACAAAACATAAAGTTATATTGAATGCTACCATAAGATGATTGAGCAGAAGAAAATTAATTCAATGATGGATCACCTTACTATGAGTAGAGGATATTAAGTTTACCAAATCTTTTTATGATAATTTCATATTCTCAATTATAATTTTAACCTAAAAATATAAGAAAATAGTTTACGTTCTGACTACTTAAATAGTTAAATATTTAATCATAAATTTGAAGACTAAGGATTCTTGTTGTTCCCTTTTTTATTTCAGTAGTTAGAAATCTTGTTGAAATTTATGAATATGATATATATCCATCTATATATATGTATAATAAAGCATAATTATCTTATAAGAGTTCGAAGGCCAACAATGCTTAAGTTTTAATGAAAAATATTAAAGATAACATTTAAATAATGATTGCATTATCATCTGTTGGACCCCAAACTTTTCTATTAAAAGAGAAATTGTTGACGATTATTCATGTGTAAAGAAAAGGAGAATTCTTGAATTTGAAATAAAGTAGAAAAGATGGTTTAGCTGCAAGATGGGTTATATGTGAAATGTTGGAAGTTAAAAGTTGGAAAATGTAATTGAAACATGTTCATTAAGTATGCTTTGGTATTTTAGCCATAACTTTTGCTCTAGTTATCCAAATGAGATGATTCTTAATTTGGATTAAATTAGAGAGATAAGGCTACAAATTGTCTGATGAAATTGAGTTTTAATTTAGTCTCTAAGAATATCAATTTTCGGATGGAAGTTGAGCACAGAATAATGTTTTAGTATAAGAACAGTCCGAAAATGTTTGGGGTATAACTTTTGGACTATTGAATCAAATTAAATGATTTTGATGTCAATAGAAAATTGAGACAATGAATAATATTTTCCTAGAAGGAAGTGTTTTCAAATTCCTTCAATTTCATGATTTAAAAAAAAGGTCTTGATTTTCGGAAGGAGTTAAGCATGACTTAAATGAATTTTGAGGTCTGGCTAGATTAATTATTTTATTTGGAGTTAATTATTGTGTTAATGATGGTTGGATTTTAAAATATGGATTAGTTGAATTAAGTAGCAAGACTGTATATGTATGAGGGCTTTTTGGGAAAAGCATTTAAGTATTTAAGTTACAAGGCATATATGTAAGGGTAAATTGGACATTGTTCACTCATTAATGGCAAACTTGTAATAAGAAGTGTGGGTTTGCTTTTAAGGAAGAGGGAAGCACGAAATTGAGATGAAAAAAACAAAGAAAAGAGAGAAGAAAGGAGAGAGCTCGGTGGAGAAGAGAGGAGAGAAAGAAGAAAGAAAAAGCTAGGTCTTGATTTTTCTAAGCTTTCAAGAGGGATTTTGAAGTTTATTTAAGAAGGAAAAAGGAAGAGGATGATGAGAGCTTCCATTCAAGCCAAGAAACTCTACATTTGGTGAAGAATCAAGGCAAGAGGATGTTTGATTTTTTGGAGTTTTAGAAAGATTTTGGTTTATGGAGCTTAAGAAATGTTTAGGTTTTAGTTTTCTAAGATCAATTTTAGTGATTATGTATTGTGGGTTTCTCAATTGAAATGTCTATTGATTTGGGAAATTTGCCCTTGATGAAGGAAAGTAAGAGAGGCAAGAAGAGCAAGAGTAGAGGCTTTTGGAGCAAAGTTTTCAAGCAAGAAAATTAAGGTGGGTTTTATGTTTATAATTGGATAATGAGCCATTATGTTTCTTTTTAGTTAAGAGAATAAAATGATTTCTCAATTGCTTTATAATTGTGGCATTTTTTGCTTTTGAATGGCTTGCGAAATTATTATATGTTTTGGTGTACGAAATTTTGATGATGAATTGTGAATTACTACATGAAAGGGTTTTTCGAAAAATTGCATGTTCATGAAAAACAAGTTTCCGAAATTTTTCCATTTGGGCAATCTGTTTTCAAGTCATGAATTACATGTTATGTAGATTTGTGGTGGTCCCCTAAGTCAAGTCAAGTGCACTTTGACAAAAGGCTTCTCCCGCCTGCCCGCTAATGGCGTGGAGCTCCTTCATAGACTCCCCTAAGTTTACGATTATACAAGACCGCTATGTGAAAATGTGTAGCACGTTCTATTTTTGGATCCACTTGAACCATTTCTGATGTGCTTATGTGTATGATTGTGACAAGTTTGATGAATGCATGATTCATGATGTTTATGAATTTCTTAATAAGTTGTGAATTTGGGAAATATTTGTTACATGGATTTTATTATGTGAAATTTTACAATCGAAATAAATATTTCAATGGTTTTTTCTTGTTTCTCGGTTATAAGCTTGTTACCTACAAGCTTTTTAAGCTCACCCTCATTTTCGTCCCATCTCCAGGTGATGACCAAAAGATTGAGTGGAAGAAAGTCAAGACATTACTCCGAATTTGCATGTTTTGTTTTGTTTTGAAGTAGTTTATGTAAAACAAGGCTTCAGATATATTTTTAAGAATTATTAGGTTTTGCATCCTGTGTATATTGGATTTTGATATTGATAATGTAATGTGGCTTGGAAATGCCATTAAAGCTTTGTAAACTCTTAATTTATGATGTTAATGAAGTAAGATTTGTGTACGGATTTGAAATATGAATTGTGTATAGATGATGTTGAGTTAAAATTAGGTATGCTTGAGGTTATCAACTTGAGATGATGAATCTTAAGCATGAACTATTGTTATATATAAGTGAGGCATTATGGAAAAGAAAGATAGGAATGTTATGAATGATGAGATGTTGTTGAATATGAAGAGCCAAATGAATTGAGGTTGAGAGTTTGATGAATTCCAATTGGTAGTTGAATTGTTATGAATGACGTTGCATGAGAGGAAGTGAAGTTGAGATAAATTTCTTCATGAGGGTAAAATGTGTGATCTGAATTCTAGAGGAAAACTATATTTATTTAGGTAGAATTAGCCAAAATTGTCTTTTTAGAAGTTGTAGATGATCTTTTTAGCTTTCCAACGCTATAAAGTTTGTAATTTTTGGATACCGGAGTGAAAAGATATGTCGTTAAAAGATGTGATGTTGCATAGGAGGTTTGAACATGACAACTATGGTATATTGATGAGAATGTGTGGTTTTGATGAACCAAATGAGATGAGATCTGAGATTTTTATGAGATTAATTTGGTGTTTGAATTGATATGAAGTGATTTTGCTCTAGAAGAGTTGAATTTGGGAAGATTATGATGTTAGATTGGATGTAGGAAGCATTTGAGAGGCTTTGGAGGGGTTTTGGGAACCCCTATGTTCGTTAGACGGACTTTAGGTCCATTAAACGGACCTTCTTAGGTCAAAAATGACCCCTAGCATTGCCCATGTCTGTTAAACGGACTTGATGTCCATTAAATGGACCTTCTCCGGTGATAAAGTGCTCCAAGGCCCGACAATGTCTGTTAAACGGACATGGATGTTCATTAAACAGACATTCACGGGACAACTTCAGTAAATCACGAATTTTGACCCCTTTAGAGGTAGAATCTCGCTTTGTGTCTTCATGAAAGTTGTAGATCTAGAAGTCTTCTTTCAAATGGTCCAAGAATAAAATCCATCAGACATTTTTGGTGAAAGTTATAGCAATTGCGCCAAGATAGGTACAAATTTGATTGAGGGTATAAACATGTTCGATTCTTTTGGGTATAACTTCCTCATCCGACCTCCAAATGAGATGATTCTTGAAGCCATAGATTCATAAGACATTTTCCTATTTCTCCATGAAAATTTGTATCTTTTGGAGTTGATTTGAAAAAGTTTGATGGAAAGAAAATGAGGGATCGGTTGGGAGAGCATGATTAGGGTATGAACACCCTTTAGCTTTTTAAGCATATCTTGATCTATAGAGCTCCAATTAAGATGATTCTTGCTTCAAAACAAACTAGAGACATGAAGCTACAATTTTTCTGAAGAAGTCAAATTGAAATTCTAGTTTGAAGATTTCCAAATTTTGTTCTGAATTAGGAGAAATGAGTTTGATTATGGTGATTGATTTGTATGGGCACGCCATTGAACAAATTATAAAGAAATTTTTGGGATGTTATGAGAATGAAGATGAATTGTTGTTGATAGCTAATGAGGGTTCAATGCAATAACCCTTCAAGGTAATATGCATGCATTCATGTCAAAGCAAGAGTTGGATTTCGGAATCAAGCAAGATCCAACATGTTGGGTATCATGATTTTCACAAGAGGTTGGATTCCAGAATCAAGCGGGATCCAACAGATATGGTATCAAAGCAAGAAGATAAATCGATGATGGTTAAAGAGATTGCAGGGAACCATGCTCAAGTATTATAGTATTCTGAAGAGTTGGGTTCCGGAAATCAGCAGGATCCAACATCATCATAGGGATCACTACTTAAAACCTTGTAGATAGATAAATGATTGCATTATCATCATAGGAATCACCATTTTAAACTTTATAGATAGATATATGCACATTAAAGAAGACAATAGACATTATTTAATAGTTAGAAGTTTTAAAGTAGAAGATGCGAGACTATTCTTGATATATTTAGAATGGCCAATAATAGTGAATACAATATATATTGTAATGAAATACTTCAACAAGAAAGTTGGGTGACTGTTTTTGCAATAATACTTTGGATACAACAAAATGTCCTAAAAAACATGTATTATAGATAAATAAAAGATTATACTCTTTTCCTCTTGCTTTATGCTTAATGGGACTGATCAATTATATTTCAATTGTGGCTCAAATATAGATAACTTAGGTTTATGAATATAGGCATAATCATATAATCCATATATTGTTACTTGTAGACACATCCACAAATAGAATGCTAAAATTTCAAAAAGAATTGCAATTGGACATTAAGGAGACAAACTGATGATAATGGTTAAAGAATTAAAGATTGGATTATGGTAGAAATTCATTCTTAGACTTAATAGGTAGGATTTTAAAATCATAAACCCTTAATCTATTACAAAATGCTCCACATAAGTATATATTAGTGTACCTCTTACACAGTAAAAACTAACTAGTTTTTACCATTTTTAACTGAGTTTAAGAATAGCCTTCACCAAATTTGGTAGTAGCTCTTGTTATCCATAGTGATCACTAAATAGATATCAATAATTTATGTTTGAAGAGTTTTATCCTTCTCCTTTACTGAAGCAACTTAGTCTCTAAAATCCTACTAATATATTTAAACTCAGTCGGTTTGAATTTTCAATTATGGAATTATTTAACTTTTTCATCCTCTTTATCTATATTATTGACTCTTTTTGATTTAATATCTATCTCTATCATAGGATGGCTTGATATAAGTAGTGACAGATCTATGGTGGACTATGTGATATCTTAAAATACAATAAAAGATCTAAGAATAAGGTCTTCCTTAGCATAAAATTGAAAACTTTCTACTATGAAAATGCATAATTCATTGATTTTTATGTTGTATTGATGCATGCTACCATTTTGTTAGATATTTTTGGCAACAAGTAATTATAGAAGATAAGTTAGAGAGGATGATGAAGAATTTATGATTAACTGACATGTCAAATTAGGTTATACTAGTAACTATAACACATGAAAAAGGAATTTAGTGATCATTATGAAGAGCCAAAAGACTTTTTAGACTACTGAAGGACAACATGATCAAATAAAGAAACATATTGGAAATAGAGTAGTTCCTAAACATTTCATATATCTTGGTCTAACTATTTCTACTGTTGCGTTTAAAGAACTTTCACATCTTCATCTAAAAAGGAGAGGTCAAGAACTCCAAGAAATAATGTGCATAATGAGAACAATAATGAAGAATCAGTGGTACTTGATCATGGCAAGACGTTGTTATAAGTGAGGTTCAAACCCTCTCAAAGTTTTGTATAACAAAAATAAGAAATGTTAGACATTTATATCACATGATTTACTAAAAATGTGAGATGTGATATGGCATAGCAAACTCATTAATTACATTGATTTTTCCAATTATATAAGAGTTGAAGTCATATTATAAAGTAGTATTCTATGGAATTATTTTGCAAGAAAGTGACTATGTTGACTCATAAAACCTTAAGTCAAAAAGAATTATGTTTGTTCTTTGCATAATTGATAATTTCTAATTACTCAATATTTTATCATGATTTTATGTGTTAATTACTCAATATTTTTAACATGATTTTAAGAGCATTTAACTTATGTTTTGATTATTTATATAGGAATGGCACTTAATTTTGTTTACATTTTATTTATAGGCCTTATTTCATGTCTCCAATCAAGAAGGAGTGTAATTTTGCTCGAATACGATTTGAAAGTAACCCCATGTTCTTAACCACGACACCTACGTGGTACCATGTTTAACTCATGTAGTTTATTGGTGCATTCTGCTTCTTTAATAACATGCACATGAAGGAGCATAACCCAAACATGACTCCAAGTGACCTTTATGTTTCACCTGGGTGTATTCCATATGAAGAAAAACACCTAAAATATGGTCCTTTATTCAATAACATGACCAAAACACAAACCTATGTTAATGTCCCACATTGGTGGTGTTTGGTTACAAGAAAGAGGTTGAAGGAGTGATGAAGCAATACGAGATCAATATGGGCCCATGTTAGTCCCATGTTGGTCCAATTTTTTTAGATTATTAAGATTAAAAAGAGATATATATATGAACATGAGAGATTTTTTTTGGAGAACTAGAAATTAGTCAATAAGGTCCAAAGAAATTTGAAGGATCAGAGGACGGTTAAAGGAGATTAAAGAGCATATCAATGTGGAAGCAACATTAGAGAGCACAAGAAATCCATCAAGATCAAGAACATCAAGATTCAAGATCCGTAAAATTCATTCTTATTTTTTACGTTCTTCGTTATTCATTTTAGGTTTTCTTAGTTTGAATACGAACTACTTGAGATATATATTTAAGTGGGATGAACCCTAAAATCTATTGTTTGGATTTAGACTTAATTTAATAGAAGATTCTAGTTTTCTTAAGAATTATTCATATTTACTTATTATATTGAATTAAAGTAATGTACCCAGAAGATTTACTTTGGATTTTATATATAGGATTGAATTAGACAGATGTAGAAGATCTTACATGTAATTAGGTCAAAACATGAATAATAATAGTTGAATGGAACCCTAGAGGTAGGGCCACACAAATCTTCTAGGTTAAGATCAAATCTATCATAGAAATTCACAAAAAAGAACTAATTCATTCTTAAAAGGTTTTAATTAGAGATAACTTTTAGTCAATCAACTTTAGAATAGGAGTTGCATATCTAAAGAAAGAATATAGTCATAACTTTAAAATTCCTATTGGTCTAAATAACTAGGATTAAGCATTAAATTAGGATAAATTCGAACATTGAAAAGTTCTTACCGGATTCTTCATTTAGATCTTATTTATCTATTGGTTGTTTAACACTTATCCATCAATTTGATTAGTTATCTTTTATTCATTATTTAAGTTTTGTTACTTTT
The DNA here is from genome assembly GCA_025629825.1 of Erythroxylum guanchezii. Classification (NCBI taxonomy): domain Eukaryota; kingdom Viridiplantae; phylum Streptophyta; class Magnoliopsida; order Malpighiales; family Erythroxylaceae; genus Erythroxylum; species Erythroxylum guanchezii. The sequence continues at coordinate 8,478 of JAOTAX010162609.1, forward strand.
CCGTTTTCAATTTAATCATTCATTTTCTTAAATTAAATAATAGAAAGATTGTTAGTACTTGTAGTTATCATTCTTGTGGGTTCGATACTTGTACTCATTAAAACTATATTATAAAAAGCAATAAGTGCCTTTATCTTAATGATTTGTTTTAGTATTATTTTATGTTTCGAATAATATAATATTAAATATCAATAATATTTTTTGGAGTGTAATAAACTAAAATCAAGTTACTTTGGTAGTATGATTTAAACTTCTCATAGTGATGCCATATTCTACCTTTCCATTACATTCTGATGGAATAAAAATCAACACTCATGTAAACAAGATAACCTGATGTATTCAAAAAAAGATGATGAACTCTTTTCACATATACATTTAACATTTTATAAGGTGATAGAGAAGTTAAGGGGCTTTTAGTAACAGCTTAGTTGTTATTGCTTTAAACTTTGAAAACTTCTAATGACATTCAAATCGAATAGCTGCTAAACTCTTTTCAACTCTCTCAAAATGAAATCTATTCCTTACTGAAGTTAGAAAATATAAAAAAGTAAAAAATATTAAATAAAAATAGTAATTTAAAAATGAGGAATATAACTTGTAATTAGATAGTGGAATATGGAAGTTTGATTCTAACTTAATGGTTTTTTTGTTTCTAGAGTCTAGATCGGGTTTTAAATTGGGTATTTTGGTTATTGTTTTAGGTTTAAAATCGTGTTAGTAATTTTAATGTCTATTTTTCTATATGCTTCTTGCTTTCAAATGATCACTTTTTCAAAGCAACTACTGAAATAATCTTCTCAATGTCAACTTCACCACTACAATTTATGTTATATTAAAGTATAATTCTAGCCCCTCACTTCACTTTAACTAAATCTATAGGCATTTCCTTTTAATCTAAGACATAATAAAAACTACATATTGTGTTAAAGTCTAATTATAACAAGCATACCCATGCCCTTATTTCTAATAAAGGTAAGCTTTGGAGATTACATATTAGATGAGTTGACGAGTTTTATAAAGATTTGTTAAGCATTAAAATAAGAAAAACATAAATGGTACCTTCTATTGTCTATCAAAAGTGTTAAAGAAAATGGTTTACCACACTACTTATGTTAATGAAAACAAAACACAACGAGGTAATGCACAACAGAGAAGGATAAGCAACAACACTTTTGTTTATACATCAAATGCCAATATTTCATTCCACAAACTTAAAAATTGACAAAAAGAGGAGTGTGGAACATGTCTTGAGAATCCTATAGTCAATAAAAAAAATAAAAATTTAATCAAACAAGTTGAAAAACTTAATCTCAAAACCAAGAATTAATTAAAATGTAGGCTAAGAATTAATCAAAATGCATAATAAAAAAACCCAATGTCAAAGATCGAAAACACGTACACAAGTCACTTTAAAACCACCAACAAAAGACATAAAATTTGTCCAATTAAAAAACAATTTACTTTCTTTAAAATCTACTTACTTCACCTCAAATGCTCAAATCATAAGATGAAATCAAAAGAAGCCGCTCAAAAGATTGAAATTCAGATTTACCAAGTATCTTTTTAAGTTGAGATTGATGATTCTTTAATTCCCACAATAATATATACCACAAACATAAAAGATATTTAATTATAATTAAATATTTTAAAGGAAACTAATTGAAATAAGAGACTAGTTGATAGGCCCCTATCCTGTAATGACTAGGCGACCTTTCCAGCACTCCAAGGTGACTCTCTAGTCGGTATCCACGTCGACTGGAAAGTTCCAATGATGCTAAGCCTATTGCCTTTGTTAAGAAAAAGCTTCAATTCATAATAAGAAATGTAAACAGTGAAGTTTTGTTTTTCAATTTATTAAAAATTTCGGCAGCACAACAACTGTATTTTAACATCCCAAAAATTTCAAAGTCCCTATAAAAGTTTAAAACACTTCTATTATCATATTCATTTCTCAACTCCTAATTGTGGACTTCAAATCAACTCACATGCAGTATCAATCTTAAAACCACGCTATGCATTCCATTTAGAAACCTTTATACACATCCATTCTTTATACAAATGTACTTTCTAAAACATGTTCAAAGATATGCAACAGTTCTCAAAAATATGTACAGGGCAAAATAAAAATGCCTACACAGCAGCACTCGACGAAGTTGACTACTTGCGAGGTGGAGTCCCTGAGCGTGCACCTGGGAGGTTTTATTTAAAAACAGAAAATAAATGGTGAGCGAAACGAGCTCAGTAAGTGTTATTATTTTTGGAAACCATTTAGACAAACATTAACTTCCATAAAAGAAAAACAATTTCTTTTCTATTTAAGTAATAATGAATGTTCTTACAAAACACATTCTTTTCTTTTCATAAGATCAATGCATACGTAAAACAAAACATATATATATTTTTCTGAGATCAAGTTTTACTTTTCTTGTAAAGTAAACAGTGATGGAAAATAATTCTTTTTTAAAAACAGAGCCTATCACTAATTTTCTTTGCCATATGGTACCCTTAGCTGTAAGGCCATAAAGCTGGTTCTGCATCGATTACCTATGCCTAGTTAACCTCTATTGATTATTATGAAGCTAGTCCTACATCGCTTACCCATAACGATGCTAGCACTACATATAAATCAATGGTTACGTAGCTAGTTCTACATCGCTTACCCGTAACAGTGCTAGCACAATATATACTCCACACGTGCAGAGGGCGGCGACTCACAGGACATACTGATAGACATAACACCACCCATACTAGTGACAGACGTCTCCCTAAGCACCACCATACAAGTTAGGACGTACTTTGATCGATATAATCGTATGTATAAATACCTAACGACGTACCATAGGCTAAATCACAATTAATACATAAACGCACCTCATTTCAATTCCAATTAAAAACATATTCAAAATCCATTTCAATGCCAATTCAAAATATGCAAATTCCAATTCAATGCCAATTCAAAGCATATCAAATTCCTATTTCATGCCAATTCAAAGCATGTGTACATCTCATTAGTTTCCAAGTACATTCAAAACTCAATTCAATGCTAAATCAAACATATATAAATCTTATGAAGATTAACCTTTAAATTCAAGTAGTAGCACCAATGGAATTATTTATTAACATACTTTTCATAGTAAGGTAAAAATCATCTTTACAAAATCAATTTAAATACACACTCACTGTTTGTCACTTATCGTAAACTGCCCTCACGTGTTTGGTGCTTTTCCTTTATTAGTCCCGAGTCTACGGTGATCAAGAAAACTTTATGGCCTTACTCAGCTATAAGGGAGACCCCTGAAAGGTTCTTAAAACCTACCAAGTATATCCATAACTTACCACCTTGTTTTACAAGTTTTATAACAAAGCGGTTAACCAAAATCTTAGCATTTAGTAAGATTTAAAATTCTGTTTTCTTTACATTCAACCATTGAACAATTTCCATGATTAATATATGTTGTCTTCTTTCTATTTAAATAACATACATATACTTTTCCTTACTTTGAACTATTAAACTATACACAACATACATACTGTCGTTGAACAACCATTAAGCCACATATATAGCCTCTACATGTTGCCAATTAATATCCATTGAATAACATTCATAAGACATGGATATACATGCTGTTTTCCTCTCCATTTACCATGTTGTTTTTTTTCTCTTCATTTAACCCCGCCTCTACTTGTTCCTTCATTTTCACATATCAAACGTTCAAGTTAGGTTCTGAAGTCTTTAGAAATTTGTTTCCCTATGTCTCTAGTTTCCATATCATCAAAAATCATGCCATTTAACCTTATAAATTATGAAACACGTACCAAATATCACAACCTGCTTCAACATAGGGACAGTATCAGGTAATCATAATCAATCTCTGTTTTAAACATCATTCAGCTAGAATTAGGTTTAGGTATCTTCTAGATATTTGTAGGGCTGTGTCTTAGGTTTCATTTATAGATGGAATCACCTAATTTGGAGTTCTGTATACTAAGTTATATCCAAAACACTAGGATTGTTCAAGAAAAACGAGAATCCTAATACAGAATTTCATTAAACGTAGCTAGGAACACTTACCACTTTCTTCAAATCATGCTCAAAAATTCATGCAATTCATAAGGAAATTCATGTTTCCAACTTAAGCATTCACGTGACTAGCTATGGACAAGAGTGGTTTAACATACCTAAAATTAGATGGTAACGTGCTGCCCATCTTTTCCCTGCAATTAGTTGGCGTTGATAGAGGTGTTGTCCATGGTTGGAGGCTTAAACAACATGCTAAATTTATTTCCCAAAGGCAGTAACTTGGAAGGCCTATGTATGAAAGGAGCAACTTCAATTATTCTTCAATAATTCTGGTCCAAAGGAGAGCTAAAGTTTCGGTGAAATGAAAATGGAGTAGGTCCCACCATCTTTGTTTTACATGCTACATATTGAAGAGGGTTGTCCACACTTTGCAAGCTTAACTACCAATAGTTGTCCATTATTTTGTCCCTCACCATCTTTGTTTAATTAAGCCATTAATCCCTTATAACATCCATGACAATACTTGTCTCTCACATATAACAAGTTGTTTTCATTTTTTTTGTCTCACCAAAATGACACATGTCCATACCATGAATTGGTCTCTCTTGTAATGAATTTTATGTCCTTCACATCTGCTCCTTCATAAACATGACAACACACGGTTTTCATGCATTCTTATTCCAAAATAATGAGAACTTCTTCATGTATGTGACAGTTGCCACTTAAGGTTCATTCACATGTACATGTATTATTTCTTGTCCAAAATAATTAAGTGGCTTAAGAAAAATCTGTCAAATTTCGGTAGAAATTTCATGCCCACATGGGTAACATATTACACCTAAATATATCAACATATAAGTTGGATCGATTTACTTTAAGTATCTGTAACTATGATTGATTCTTATGTCCTTATGTTTCATCCTAAGATTACTTCAAATTTACTCCACAATATTTTAAATCAAGGTCAATCTTTACCTATCATAAATCCATCCGATTAAATTTATTTTTTTTCCATTTCCATACCAGTCAACTCCAATATTTTTTTGCCTATCATTTGACTTTAATACTTGTCATTCAGAGTTGGATTCCTAATTCACCTTTTAGCGAAAATAAAATTTACATTCACCCGAAAACATCATTCACACTAGATGAAATTTTATAAATACATGAAAAGAAAAGTTTGGGGGTGTGATTAAAGAAGGAGATTGCAAAATCAAAAAACGTAAGAAAGCTTCTTACCGATTTAAAAAATGTTTCTTACAATTTAAAGAACTACTTAGTTTATTAATTGATTAATCAATATATACATAGATTGTTAAAGCAAACTAAATCAAAAAGTTAGTCGAATTCTTATAATTCTAGTTAAACTAGTCAGCCTAGTTCAATTTTTAAAACATTAATAGTTATTTTAGTAGTGGGATGGAATAAAAGCCCATGCATTAAGCAACCAATTTAGGGTAATGATATGTATCGTAATCTTAGGTATGTTGTTGGACCCCGATCCTTAAGTGGCAATTTAGAAATATGAAATGAAATTCAATGAGTGTTTTGTTTATGAATTGTGTTATAGATGTTTTGTGCCTTAAGGAAAATTAGTGAGAAAA
>JAOTAX010162640.1:0-14100 GCA_025629825.1 Erythroxylum guanchezii
GAAAGTAAAGGCCTCCATGCTCCTTACCAATCCCCATCATCCTCCCACTGCAAAGGTCCTGCAAAACACAATGAGTTGGGAAAAAAGACACTGCACAGTTAATATCTTTCGTCAGTTTGGAAATTGAGATCAAGTTATAATGGAAATCAGGTATATATAGGACATTGGTAAGGGTATGAATTGAAGAGAGCTTATGATTACCAATATGGGTGACTGAGGCTAACCTACCATTAGGCAATTGAATACAAGAGTGATTAGATGCAGATACAACAGAATCATTCAAATTAAGAAAGTTAAAAGCCATGTGGTTGGTGGCCCCCGTGTCAAGGATCCAACCAACTGTCTGTTTGGCAGAAGATGAAGTTATACCTGCCATGTTTACATTAGCTGAAATTGTTGGTTCTTTCTGTAAGAGCTGAAGAAGTTGTTGGTATTGTGCAGCAGTCAAACTTGGTGGTGTTAGAGCCTTGACAGTATCAAAAACAGAGTCAACAGCAGCCTCAGAAGAAATAACATTGTTTGCAGCATGCTTCTTCTTTGAGAATTTAAAATCAGGTGGGAACCCAATCAGCCTATAGCATGTTTCACGCTTGTGGCCTTCAACATGGCAATGATCACAGCGTCCACTGAATTTCTTCTTGGAACCTTTCTGAGATGAAGAAGAAAATAAGGCAGTAGGCTCCGAGGCAGTGATGAATGAAGAAGATAACTTTCGTTGGGATTCCTTTTGATGTAACATTGAGTAAGCCTGATTTACAGTCGATAATGGCTGCATCAGTAATATCTGGCTACGAACAACCGAGTAAGAATCATTTAAACCAATCAATAGCTGAAACAGTCATTGCTGAAGATGATGAGAAGAATTTTTGTGAGAGCTGTCACAATCACAGGTGGTGAACGGAACGAGAGTATCATACTCATCCCACAGAAGGCGAAGTTTTGTGTAATAATCAGAGATCGAAGAAGTCCCCTGAGTATGAGAGGAAATGGTCTGATGAAGGTAAAAAATTTACGAACTGTTGACCTTGTCAAAACATTCCTTTAGATCCAACCAAACTGCGGCGGCGCTAGAAGCGAAAACTATACCGGCGGAGAGATCTTTGGAGACGGTGTTCAGAAGCCAAAAAAGGACTATCGCGTTACAACGATCCCGATAAGAGTGGAACTCATCTGGGTAAGTTTCTTTTTTGCACGTGCCATCGATGAAGCCAAGTTTATTTTTAGCTATGAGAACAATCCGCATCGATCTGCTCCAAACACTGTAGTTGTCGATGCCAACAAGCTGATGAGAAACAAGCATAGCACCGGGAGTGTTAGAAGGATGGAGGAAAAGTGGATGGTTGAAGTCGAGCGTTGAAGGTGTTTGTTGAAATGCCGTAACAAAATATGACAGAGGAATGAAGGAATTTAACAAGAAATGACTGAAAGAAAAAAGGAATCAAGGTTTTTGCTGGCTCTGATACCATGTTCAAATCTAGGATCGAAAACATAGAAAAAGGAATTGAAGAGGAAAAGGAAATATTTTTGCTTCATTTATAACGATAAAAGGTGTACAGAGAGCATGGTTTATATACAGCTTTTCTAACTAACTCTAATAACAAACTCTGCTAGCTGACAAAAGGGAATAAGAATAAAATCTAACCAATCAATTTAATAACAGAATAACAAATTATTTATTGCTTCAATAAAAGTGCATATAGGCCATTCTCTAATTCAACGACTCTATAAAGCTGCCTATCGTTGGGCAATTTCACCACTATATCATCGGATTTGAACGTGCAACTAGCCACCATTGGGAAGAGAAATCGAAAACCAAGCGAAGAGAAATTGAAAACCAAGCGAAGAGAGAGTTAAAGTATGTTGCCCCCAGAATGTAGCAAACACCTTTCTCTATCTTCTTTCTTTTCGTCATCGAGCTATATAAACAAAAAAACCTTTATATTCAGCAACACCTTCGTTTTGTTGTTGAATATAATCGTTTCCTAGGAGGAAGACCAATAGTGCGCATACTCGGGTAGGTTTTAAGAAAACCAAAACTTGCTACTGAAGCAAAACCTTTTAAGTAAGCCTTCCATGATGTTTTCTTCAACAAAACATCGCGGTTTCTATTTTATGACGTTTTATTGATAAAACATCACAAAATGTGTTATAAATTCGCGACGTTTTCATAAAACGTTGCGAAAAATTGAAACTTTTTGTGACGTTTTCTAAACGTCACAAAAAGTCTGAACAATTTGCGATGTTTTATCAATAAAATGTTGCGAATTGTATGTATTTCTTGTAGTGACTAATTACTTCCATATAGTTTATGATATAATCAATAATTATCGATTAAGTTATCTTTAACTAGGATAAGTCATAAGTAATATCAAAACATAATGATTTGAGATACTTTAGAAATCTTAAGTTAAAAGATCACTTATATAATTATCATTTGAAAATTTTCAAATATAGACAAATAATACTCTAAATGATATTTTCATTTAAGATCAGTCTAGTGAATTTATTCTCTAGCAAATATTCACATATTTATTTAAGTATATTCACACTTTACTCTATAATATCTACTACTTCCTTCATAAGGAAAAAAATAAAGTGTACTAGTCTTTTTATATTTTATTAATGTCCAATCTTAATAGAACAATGATTAAGAACCATTTAAGAATAATGATTATGTGTTCATTACTATTTTATTTGAAATTTATATTTATATCATGGGCTTTATTATATACATCAAAATATGTATAAGATAAAGAATATCTTTAAATAATTATATCACTAAATTGTAACCAAATGATTAACTGTAGAGCATAAACTAATACTTGTTACATGTTTTATACAACTCCAATCCCTGTAATTTTATTCTGTTAGTTACCTTTATAAGATCAATTGTTTGCGGATAGGAAACAAAAGAGTATTTTTGTCGAATTCCCATCTATTGGTAGAACCACGTAGGTTGCTTATTTTTAAATTCGATAATGATGCATATTGTGTCGTTATCACTTGCCACAGTCCTGTGCGAGACATTTAGTATTCTCTTTTACAGTCGGCCAATAATATTCTTGTCTTAAAATTTTATGTGCCAAATTTGCGGCTTCCTGATGTGATCAACATTCTTCTTCATAACTGAATAGGATAAAGTATAGAATCATCGATATAAGTGACCTACTATCAATATGTTTTTCATTGCTTTGAATCTTCGACTTTTTTGTCTTATTTATGACATGCAGTAATGTTCCTTCTTTCTGGAATATGTAATTTTTTTCATCCATTGATTTTCCTCATTTTCAATCTAGAGGATTTTTTTCTCCTTGATGAATGTAGGTTGATTGTGTTCTTTATAATGTTATCCTAATGATAATGGAAGCCAATTTGCACCTATTTTTGTTAATTTGATCTGTTTGATTATTTTGTGCACGTGGAATGTTTTCTAAAACTGCTTTAACTTCCAATAATTGATTACATGTTTCATAACAGTGGATAAGAGACTTGCCTTTAATTTCATACGAGTCCTGTTTGGCAATTAACAGATTGCATTAGTTGTTAGTTGATTATATCAACTATTAGTTAATTCTATTAGCGGTTAGCAGACAGTGAATTATATTAGTTGTTTATTTAAAGATGTTTGATAAAATTAGTTGTTTATGTATAATATGACTTATGAGAGAGCATAACTTTAAAAAAAAGATTTATAAAGATATGAGTATTATATCTTATAATTTCTTTGAATATTCTCATAATAATTTAGATTTTAGATATTTAATTTCACAAAAATTAAGTTTATAACTCTAATATAATAATATAAATAAATAAATAAATATTATTACTACTACTGCTTTCTTTCTCCATATTAATCAAGCTGAAGTTTTTTGAATATAAAGCAATAATAAAAGATGGTAGTTTGAGTAATTTGTAATAACTTTCGAGCAAAATCATCTTTTTGTCCTTTAATTTCTCAATCACTAGAGCAAAACGCTACTTATAGGAGCATTTTCAAAAACAATGAATTAAGTTCAAACCGTCAACTCAATCAGCTGGTTACCAAATATGATTATTAGTAATTTGACATGGTCAAACAACTAAATACTTCTCAATCTGCCAAAAATAGATGATCAATGATTTAACAAACAAGACCATAGTCTGTTAACTTGCTGACTTGATTATTGTATTTTGACCTATAGATGATCAACAGTTTTAGCCTTTAGTTGAACAACTCGCGTTCAACTTCATTATTTATTGCCTTGAAGTTATATCATTGTATATATTATCCTTCTATGGCATATAATCCTTGTAAATAGAGGTCCACTCCTGCACCCTTCTTCCCTAAGGAACCATCAACATTCAATGTCCATCTTTCTCTATTATCTATATTTGACTTTTTCTTATGGAATAAACACTCCACTATAAAGTCTGACAAGATTGGTGACTTTGCTAATTTTCTTACCACACACTGCAAATTGAATTCCCCAAACTCAACAAAGTATGAATCATTCTTCCTGATGGATCTAATTTTTGCAAGGTCTATTTGAATTGTAGATCCATTATCACCTGCATTACATGCAACTAAAAAATAGATTAAGAAATATGTAATTTTCCTAATGTTTATATACCTTTCCTCTAGCCCATTTAATTTTTTTGCTTATATAATAAATGGGTGTTTGGATCCTACCCTTTTTCTTTACCAAGACTAAGTTGATAGCGTTAAATTTTTGGGGTTATTTCTAATACCTCTTTGCATCAACATAAAGCCTATTAATTTCCATGCAGTTACACCAAATATTTTTAGGGTTAAGATTCATTCTATACCTTCATAATTTTTTAAAACGCTCATTCATATAGGTAATGTGACCATTTGATTCCTTATTTTACAAGATCGTAACCTTAACATATGTCTTCATGTTTGTGAAAAAAAATTTTGACCACCAAATTGGCTATTCTCTTACATGTCAAGCCTGCATTCTTTAATGAAAATGACATTAAGTTATGGTAATATGTCACGTCGATACATAGTAAATGAGGGTTTTTCTTAGCCTGTTTCATTTATTCTAATTACTTATGCTCATTGTAAGCTTTCATAACATCGAGCAGCTTATGTCTTAACATCAAGTCTATCGATTGATCAATCTTTAACAAAGAACCAACTTTATGTTAGTCTATAAAGTTAATGCACATTCACTTTTCGTTAACGTTTTTGACCGTCACCATATTTGCTAGTCATTCTAAACGATCTAGTTCTTTGCTAGATCGTGTAATAATAACATTGTTCTATATAATAAGATTGTATATTGCAAATGCATGTGTTATACATACATACATACATACATACATACATACATACATACATATATATATATAGATATAACACTCTATCATCAAATCACTTGTTATGGCTATGACCTAATAGCTACAATTAGCGTAATATTTCTCCCTACTTATATTGTATAGCCACTAGAAATGTATATCCATTAAGTTATTATTATCATCTAATCCATTTGACGTTATAATTCATGATTATTATTGTGATTAACATGGCATCTTCACAAGGGTGACATACTATTCATGGAGGATAGAGTAGGCTCACATTAAAGATAAAGTATATCAACTTGAGTTCAATAATGCCAACTATTACTGCTAGTATTTGATAACTAAAACCTATAATTTATAATTAGGAGTCTATTATAGGTCATTATTTTAAAATTATATTATGAGTTTTTATTAAACTTATATTTTAGTTTAGCTAGGACTTATTAGTTAGAAATTTTATTAGTTACAGTTTCATATTTGTATTTAGTTTTTTATAGGAGTTCTATAATTAGAGCCTTATACTAAGCTATTAAGGATATAACTTGGATGAATACTAATTGAATACCTTTAAATTTTAATTTTTTGTTTATTGTTACACATGGTCGAGTTGCAATTTTTCTACTCGTGATCAATCTATGTTGATATCCTACAGAGCCTAATTTCAACCACTTCTATAATTCAGGTTCAAGTTTTTTTATTCCACAATTTTGAAATTTAAATTTATATCTTTTGATAAAGAAAAAAAATATTTTCAATAATAATAATAATAATAACAGTTTTGAAATTAGAAATGTTGCCCTTTGCCTCTGTCACTACAATTTCTCTTTGATTGTTTTTGTTTGCCTAGCCCATAAACTCTAAAGTCTTTTATCCTATAGATGTTAGTTAGTTTTTAGTAACAACATCCTTAAGAACTCGATTAGTTTATATGAAATTTAGGTTTTTGTTTGAACATTATATTTTTTTATTTAGTGGTCAAAAATATTTTTTATGAAAAATTATTTTAATTTTTCTTCAAATTCTTTTTTGATAATGCAAATTGTTTCATACAATCATATTAAATTTTATGAACTTACGCTTAATGTATCAATGTATAAATTATAAATGAGTCTCTTAGGACACAAATTGGTATGATGGAGGTTATAGTCCTGATGCGAGTCCAAATAGATCAAATGACTTCACTTCTACATTGCATGGAAATATAAGTAACTTTTACCTCTAGGATGCCTATATCAAGTTCCTTGCTACTTAACCTAGATTAGAGGTATCGTACTGAGATGGTTAATATTCTTGTTGATCATCCACATTTAATGATCAAAACCACCAATCTAGAGCTAATGGTAATAGGTGTAGAAATCAAGGTTCCTATAAAAAGAAGGGTAGAAATCAAGATGGACAATTTAGATACGATAAATGGATATCACAAAATTGGTTAAGGTCGCAACTCCTTAATTCAATGGTACTACATATGTGAATGCATTTTCTAATTGGTAATTTATATTGAGGAATATTTTGATTGGTATAATATGATTAATATGAGCATATTCAGTTTGCTAAAATTAATTCAACTAAGTATATTAAAATGTATTGTTAAAATATTTATAACACATAACTCATTTAGGTTGACTACTTATCACTTAATGGGAGGACATGAAATTAAAACTTAAAAGAAATAAGTACAAAAGGGACTTGTTTGCTCATATGATAAATTTGAAATAATCAACATCAAGTATAACTACATATTCTGCTAAATTTGAAGTAGCTAGATAAATATAGTGAATTTCACACTTAATTTGTTATATGTACTCCTTATCAATGGTCTTAGGTATTATATTCAAAAAGAAATTAAATTGCATACAACAAACACACTAGAAGACGCCTACTAAAAAGCCTTAGACTTTAGAAAATTCAATAAGGTTTATACATATGATCACACAATTCAAACTAGACTATTATCATAAACCATCAGATAGATGGTAAAGTTAAATCTCAAGATGTTGATAAAGAGTCTAATATTAATAAGTCTAAACATGATGCTTCGGTTATTGAGTCTATAGACAGTGATCTATGCAGTATTTTTTTTGTAATTGTCACCAAAATAGTCATATTATATCATGTTATCCCCAATATGCACTAGATTTAGAAATTGAATTAGGTTTTTTAGAGATTGAGAAAGGCTGAATTATTGACCTATTAAATTATTACAGTAATAAAGATAATCTTAATACCTATTTTGATAATGATGATAGTCTTAGTATAGTTAGATGTATGTTACTTGGTACTATAGATAATGATAGCTGAAAGAGTTGTGGTATATTTAACACTTCCATTTAAAGTGGAGATAGGAAGTATAAGCTAGTGATTGATAGATGTAGCTTAATGAATATGGTTTCTAAAAATGTTGTTAATTTATTAAAATCGTAAGTAGAACCATATCTAATTCCACTTTGGGTAGTTTAGGTAAATAAGATAAATCTAATGTCTCACAAAGATATTTAGTTTTTATTTAGATGAGAGATTATAAATATAACATATTATGATGCCTTGTCTGTAAATGTTGTTTAAGTTAACCTTGGCTTTATGATGTTAATGTTTTCAACTTTATTTTTAGATTTAATTTTGTCAACTTTAGTAGAGATAATATTTATTCATTTAATCAATAAGGGAAAGAACAATATTTTGAGAACTACTAATCCTAAAGATCATAAAGGTAAACCTCACACATCTCAAATTCCTTAACCTAATTAGTGTGTTTTGAGACTTACTAAGGTTAAAGAAAATTTTTTTGTGCCTACTAAAAATTTTTCACAACATATACTTAACTTTTACGCTAAGAATAGGCAAAAGATTACATTAATAAATGAAAAGCATAAATTTACTACTGATATGCATTATAAGTTCATAAAATATAATGGTGCAAATTGTATCATGGTTCGCATTTATCCCATAAATATTTCAAAACATTTCTCAAAGAAATTTTATGTTAGAGTCGTTGGCCCTTACATTTCCATTTATCAAGTTAGATCTAACACATATCTTTGATACTTGCCTAATGACATGTATATTAGCCTTGTCTTCGATATAGAATAGTTGATATCTTACTTAGACACCTTTAAATCTCATATTTTTCTTTTAGTGTTTCTAGAGATGGATTTGTCAAAGGTACCACTTCGATACCTTTTTTGCAGTATCATAAGAAAGATATTTGTCACTTTCTTGTCAAATATAGTGTTTGTCTTGATTGTAACGCTACTTAGATTAAAGATAATGAACTTTACCATTAGGATTTGTCCTTTTTATATTTATATCTTTCATTTCATTTTTGGGAGCTAAGTTACTTTTATCCTAAGGATAATGATGAAGGCTGAAGTAGGACCATATTAAAACCTAAACATAATATCAATCCTAAATTTGTAAGCATATAATATTTAATTATATCAAAAACATGATAAGAAGATTAAATAATAAATAGTCAAAAAAACATGTAAAGTTTTCCAAAAATAGCAAAATCATCATGTAAATAGATAAAATATTCAATTTTGAGGAAAATTATAAATAAAATATATCAAAAATATCTGTTTCAAAATAATAATAATGGTAGAATATTTTAAAAGGAAAAATTGTAAATAAAAGATATTATTTAAAATGACATGTCATATGACTTGTCTTTAACCTCCAAATAGGTCATATGATTGGCTCTGACCTATACACTTAGTTCGTGAAAACTCACCATCTCTCATTCATATTATTTTAGTATGGATAAACTAAAAAAGAAAAAGATAATACAATTATGGATTCGTTAGATTCTCACTATCTAACAAGCTATTTTTGGTAATCTTATAGGGTTTTATTCTATTAAACCAAGGGAGGTACCAATTGATATTTTGATAATAACAAAACATCATTACTACTAATGTGTTTTATCATTTTGATGAAAACTAATAATAGAACAAAATGAAGCCATAAGCTTAAGAAGATAGGGTATAAAGTTGACAAAGAGAAGTTGAAGTTTGTAATCGATGAAACGAAGAATCAAAACGAGAAGGAAAGAAGATCAAGGCTCATCAAGGTCATTTCACATTTTATTATTATTAATTGTAAGCTTAAATTGTTATTAATTTGATGATCTAAAAGGCTCACTAGGCATAATCATTTCATCATACTTTATTGCATAAGTCTTTTACGTTCATCAAGAGGTATTAAAGCTTTTGATTTAAATATAGAAGCATCTTAATCTTTCAAATAATCTTTGGAAATATTTTATGAAGTGATTAAACATATTTGGATTAAATAAATTGGTTTTGAGCATTTAAAGTTGTTAAAATCATGTTTTGGGTTGATTGGTTGACCTATATGGATTAGTGGTCGACCAATATAAGTTAAAGTTATTAAATTTGAAGCATTGAGAGTTTGATGTAACATTGTTTGATACACTAGTTAATTATTCTGTCATATTGGTCGACTAGTATAGGTTACTGATTAATGCACTAGGTGACCAATCTATCATATTGGTCGATCAGTATAGGTTATTGGTTGACCAATGTCTAACGGCTAGTGAATTTGGTGCTCTAAATGCATGTTGGTTGACTAGTCCATAAAATATATTTGTTATAACGGTTAGTTATTTGCTCCAACAATTACTTTGGGTCCCAAAATACTATAAATAGGTTTTTTCTCATAAGTTTTACCATAAAAAAGGTTTTAGGTGTTATATACATACATTTCAAAGAGTTTTCAATCATTTGAGCATCATTATGTCATATTTGTGTAAGTAAGACATGGAATTATCAAGTGAATAAATGAGATGTTTTTAAGTTATAATACTTTGTTGGGTCTTGAATTTTGAACTTGGGGGTGATCTAAGGGGTATTAAGGATCCTCTTCACTTTGAAAGAAAATTGTAAGAATGGTTCCTCTCTACCAAAAAACATTGTACAAGAGGTTATTCTTCACCTTGAAAGAAGAATTCTAGTGGAATTATAAGAAGAGTCCTGGAAGTGGATGTAGGCTAAAGTTGTTTATTGAAACACTATCAATTGATTTGCATTGTTACATCCCTATCGTTTTTAAATTACTGTTCAATTGTTTGATTAATTTATATTAAGCAATTTTCTCATACTGATTTATATTGATTATTATTAATTAAGTATATTTATTATAAAAATTGTTGAATTCTATAAACACACAATTAATCCCCTATGGGATGCCATTAGGGACTAAAAAATTGTATTAAAGTTGGCCTATTAGGCTATTATTTCTAACAAAATCTTATAGCAAAGATCATAATGTAATATTTAGGAGCATCATCTTCATAATCCTTCATCCAAAAGGGATAAAGGATTAATATACCACCTTTTTTAGCGAAATATTATATTTATTGGAAGACTAGGATGAGATTATTTTTAGTGGCTAAAAGTATAGACTTAAGGAAAATAGTTTCTAATGTTCCTTTTATTCCAAAAAAAATTGCAAATCATAAAAAGGCACCCACGTTATAGGAAGATTGGGAACCTCAAGGTAAATCAATACTTTCTTTCAATAATTGGACAATACATATCCTTTTTTTGTCCACTAGGAAGAAATAAATTCAAAAGGATCATAGAGAAATGGCTCACAAAATTTGTATACTTTAGAAGTTACACATAAAGGAACCAATTAAGTGAAATGGAGCAAAGGAAGTATGCTAATGCATCAATATAATTTGTTTCAATTGAAGCAATGAAAGCATATCTAGTATGTATATTAGTTTTATTCATATTATTAATGCCCTTAAAGGTTTTAGAAAGACCTATACTAATGTTGAAATGATAAGAAAGTTGTTTAGGTCATTTCTGAAGGCTTGGGAAGCTAAAGTGATAGTCATACAAAAACCTAAGTATCTAACAACAATACCATTAGAGGAACTTATTGGATCTCTTCTCACATATAAAATGAGGCTCAAAGAGACAGAAAAAGAGATGATGCTTCCAAAGAAAATGAATTTAGCATTTAAAGTCTTAAAAGAATAATCAAATGAAGAGGAAGAGACATCAACTAGTGAAAGCAAAGAAGAAGACATTGGTTTACTCACTTGAAAATTCAAGAAGTCCTTGAAAAAGAAATTCTACAAAAGAAGAACTTCAAGGAAGGTAAAGTGATTTAAAACATAAATTTTATAATATTACTTGCTTTGAATTAGAAAACCTAGACATACAAAGGCACGAAGTCCTCGACTCAAAGATAATAAGAAGTATGAGATAAGCTATAAGATGGAGAAAAAGGATAAGAAGAACTTAAAGCATCAACTTACGATGATACAAGTGCATCTAAAAGTAAGCATTTGGAAGAAGAGATAGCTTATATGTGCTTTATTGCTGTAGATAATGATAAGGTAACATCTAACCCTAATTATTGTAGTAATGATAATGAAGTTGATTCGACATATGATGAATTAGTAGAATGTTTGAAAATCATAAGTAAGAAGAGGAAGAAATTGTTTTCCAAATTCAATGAAATTCAAAAATAATTGGGCGCATGTATGAGTGGGAATGAAAATATGAAAAGTGAATTGCATAGCATTAAAACATCCAAAAAAATGTGATTATTGATGACAATCATGACTTAGATGCATTAAGGTGTGAGAATGAAACATTAAAAAAAGGAAATTAATGCTCTTAAGGATTCTTTATCTAATTTACAAAGAGAAATGGGAAACTTAAGAACATGACATGAGCTCAAAAGAATTTGAGTGATAGGCATGGAATTAAATATAAATATAAATGTGTTTCCAATACTAAAACTATCTTTGTTAAAGGAAAACGTTTACATAGTAAAGAAACATTGCTTAGAATGACAAATAAGCACAGAGCATCCGTATCTAAACATAATCATGCAGATGACACATTTACTAAGGCCCAACTTAAGAGAAAACATCATGCTTTCATATATGGCTTATAACTTAGGCATAGAGTTCGATACTCTCAGGGGAAGAATAGGCATAATTTTAATGATAACATGCAAACCCACTCATATCCCTATAGACGCATACTTCAGGCTTTCATTCATAATAGGCAAGCTACATATAATCATGATAGGAATTTTAACCATTTTAGGAAATCATTCAACACATTTAATGACCAAAAAAAACTTCCTCGTTATATATACACACATAGAAATTCAAGCAATGCATTTATGCATCATCATTACTTATATAACTAGGTATGTGATTTTTGTGACAATTTTGGACCTACAAATAGATTTTTCTTTATCAAACAAAGAATGTTAAATAGATGTTTGAAAATGTAGGCTGACAAGAAGAAAGAACAAAAAAATCAAAAAACCAAGCTTATTTAGGTCCTAAAACACATTGATTACCTTAATTTATAAGGCTATTAGAAAATAAGAGAAAATGGTATATAACATAGATTATAGTATTAATAAGGAGTTTATGCATTTTATCTTGATGAGTCTAACCTTCTTGGCTTTAAGAAAGCCTTAAAGATATTAATCATCAAGACTTTTCGAATTGTTAAACCAATTAAAAAAGATAAAAAGGATGACATGACACTAATGGATTAAGAATTCAAAAAAAATCTTCATTCAAATCTCTCATAAGTAATGTTCATCATAAGGTAATTATTAGTTCATAATTTAGAAATATTTGATTACTTGCTTTTATGTACTTTGAGTACAAATCCTTGGTGATGATTATTTGGATTTGAATTATGATTAAGGTGTTTTAAACTGTGAATCTTAGTACCTAGAATTAGAGATTATATGCAACATAAGGTCTCTAACTTAGAATTTACATCAATTAGGTTATTATTTTTATAAACTTTTGAATAAGGATAAATCTCGGTCAATTAGAGGATATTTAGTTTTGGTTAATAATAATCCTTTTTCGTTAAGGTCCTTTATATGCTTAAATTCTCTTATTGATATTTAATTAGTTGATATGTGCTTTAATAGATTCTTGCTGAAGTTTTGATGTTTTAATTTGAGATCCAAAAATAGCTCCTTAAACTTTTTAGTTATTCAGTCGACCAATTTCTTAGTGTAGTTAACCATTATATTTAAAATTCACCTCTTTTTGCTTTTGAGTGAGTTTTTTAGTTTTTTGATTGCTTATCTGGTTGTCCAAACAGTCTCATTGTCATCCAATGCCCTTCAGTGGTTGACCAATGTCCAAATATCAGACATTCCTTTATCTTTTCAATGATTTTGCACATGCCAACTGACACGACCCGCCTTTTTGGGCCATGTTGGCACTAGGGAATGGGTAGGCTTAACGCCACCAAAACCCGTAGTAAGCCCAACCTTTCTATGTTTTACTAAAAATCTGGCATGACTCAATCATGTCTAATTAAATCTTATACCTGCTTAGTAGGTTGTAAGAAGTAAGGATCTAAATTTGCAATTCTCACATACAACATCTACTTATCATCAACATCAACCAACATCGTTCTCAATAACATAACATGTCCATACATATATCATGTACATATGATTATGACAAACCCATGGAGCGTCTAGAAGCATTTGCAATTCACATCATGCTAAAACATTACTTGTCTGCTTATCCAAGCGAGTCTCAAAAGACTTGGATTTCTCTCTCTTGTCCGACCTACTAATCTTCTGAAATGGTGATAGTGAAGTGTGAGTCTACAACGCGACTCAGTGAGTTATAAACATACTACCTTGCTTATGAATAATGCCTCTAAGAGTAAATAGGTAGTAAATCTCAATTTGCGGCAACGACATGCATATCAAGAATAATCTCAAAACGAATTGCTCAAAGAAAACATAAATCTGGTTCTT
>JAOTAX010162768.1:0-14093 GCA_025629825.1 Erythroxylum guanchezii
TATTATGTCATATATTGGTGATGATTATTAGATTTTTTTGTGCCAAAGAAAAAAGTGCCCAGAAGAGAGAAAACGTTGAAATCAAAATTTGATCTAGTCTCGATCGATGGCGAAACGATTTCTGATGTGGACGAAATTTTAGTATGTTACACCTGAGTCTTGCATCTTGATATTCAACGGTTAGAATCTGATTTGGATCTCCCTAATATAGTATTTTTTGTTTAGCTCTCTTTGTATACGAGTTTGTATTATGTCATATATTGGTGATGATTTTTATATTTTTTTGTGATAAAGAGAAAAGTGCCTAGAAGAAAGAAACGTTCATATCGAAATTTGCTCTAGTCTCGATCGATGACCAAACGATCTTTGAACGGGACAAAATTTTAGTACGATGTTCCTGAGTCTTGAATATTAACATCCAACAGTTAGAATATGATTTGCAACACCCTAACTTAGTAATTTCTGTTTAGCCCTATTTGTATACGAGTTTTTATTATGTCATATATTGGTAATGATTATTAGATTTTTTTATGCCAAAGAGAAAAGTGCTAAAAAAAGAAAAAACTTTCATATCAAAAGTTGCTCTAGTCTTGATCGATGGCCAAACGATCTCTGATCAGAACGAAATTTTAATATGTTGTTCCTGAACTTTACATCTTGACATCCAATGGATTAGAATTTAATTTTGAGCTCTCTAACATAGTATTTTTTGTCTAGCCCTCCTTGTATACGGGTTTGTATTATATCATATATTGGTGATGATTGTCAGATTCTTTTGTGCCAAAGAGAAAATTACCCAGAATAGAGAAACCTTTCATATCAAAATTTGCTCTAGTCTTGATCGATGACTAAACAATATCTGATTGGGACGAAATTTTAGTATGTTGTTCCTGGGTTATGCATCTTGACATCTAACTGATAGAATTTGATTTGGAGCTCTCTATTTGGTTTTTTCTGTATAGCCCTATTTGTATACAAGTTTGTATTATATCATATATTAACGATGATTATTAGATTTTTTATGCCAAAGAGAAAAGTGCCCAGAAAAGAGAAAGCGTTCATATCAAAATTTGCTCTATTCTCGATCGAAGACCAAACAATCTCTGATCGGGATAAAATTTTAGTATGTTATTCTTGAGTCTTGCACCTTGACGTTCAACGGTTAGAATCTGATTTGGAGCTCTCTAAATTAGTATTTTATGTCTAAATTCATATCAAAATTTGCTCTTGTCTTGATCGATGACAAAACGATCTTTCATCGGGACGAAATATTAGTATGTTGTTGCTGAGTCTTTCATCTTGACATCCAACGGTTAGAATCTAATTTGTAGCTCTCTAACTTAGTTTTTTTTGTCTAGCCCTCTTTTTATACGAGTTTGTATTATGTCATATATTGGTGATGATTATTAGATTTTTTTATTGCCATAGAGAAAGGCGCCTAGAGGAGAGAATACGTTCATATCAAAATTTAATCAAGCCTCGATCGATCACCAAACGACCTCTAATCAGAACGAAATTTTAGTATGTTGTTTCTAAGTTTTGGATCTTGACATCCAGCTGTTCGAATCTGATTTTGAGAGCTCTAACTTAGTATTTTCTGTCTAGCCCTATTTGTATATGAGTTTAGTATTTTCTGTCTAGCCCTATTTGTATACGAGTTTGGTTATGATTGTTAGATTTTTTTGTGCCATAGAGAAAGGTGCCTAGAAGAGAGAAAGTGTTCATATAAATATTTGCCCAAGCATCGATCTATTACTGAACGACCTATGATCGAGATGAAATAATAGTATGTTGTTCTTGAGTCTTGCCTCTTGACATCCAACGGTTATAATCTGATTTGAAACTCTCCAACATAGTACTTTCTACCTAACCCTCCTTGTTTACACGTTTGTATTATGTCATATATTAGTGACGATTATTAGATTTTTTTGTGCCAAAAAAAAGTGCACAGAAAAGAGAAAACGTTCATATAAAAATTTGCTCTAGCCTTGATTGATAACCAAACCATCTCTGATATGGACGAAATTTTAGTATGTTGTTCCTCAGTCTTGCATCTTGATATCCAACGGTTAGAATCTGATTTGGATCTCTCTAACATAGTATTTTCTGTCTAGCCATCCTCATATACGAGGCTGTATTATGTCATATATTAGTGATGATTATTAGATTTTTTTGTGCCAAAGAGAAAAGAGCCCAGAAGAGAGAAAACGTTCATATTAAAATTTTCTCTAGTCTCGATTGATTACCAAACGATCTCTGATATGGACGAAATTTTAGTATGTTGTTCCTGATACATCTTGACATCCAATGGTTAGAATCCGATTTGGATCTCTCTAACATAGTATTTTCTTTCTAGCCCTCCTCATATACGAGGTTGTATTATGTCATATATTGGCGATGATTATTAGATATTTTTTTTGCCAAACAGAAAAGTGCTCAGAAGAGAAAAAACGTTCATATCAAAATTTGCTCTACTCTAGATCGATGAACAAACGATCTCTCATCGTGACGAAATTTTAGTTTGTTGTTCCTGAGTCTTACATTTTATTATCCAACGGTCAGAATCTGATTTGGCGTTCTCTAACATAATATTTTCTGTTCAGCACTCCTCGTATAAGAGTTTGTGTTGTGTCATATATTGGAGATGAATGTTAGATTTTTTTGTGCTAATGAAAAAGGTGCCCAGAAGGGAGAAAACGTTCATATCAAAATTTGCTCTAGTCTCGATCGATGAACAAACGATCTCTGATCAGCACAAAATTTTAGTATGGTGTTCCTGAGTCTTACAATTTAACATCCAACGGTCAAAATCTGATTTGGAGCTCTCTATCTTAGTATTTTCTGTCTAGTTGTATACGAGTTTCTATTACGTCTTATATTGGTGATGATTATTAGATTTTTTGTGTCAAAAAGAGTGCCTAGAAGAGAGAAAACGTTCAAATCTGAATTGGAGATCTTTAACTTTGTATTTTCTGCCTAGCCTTATTGGCATACGAGTTTGTATTATGTGATATATTGGTAATGATTATTAGATTTTTTTGTGTTAAAGAGAAAAGTGCTAAGAAAAGAGAAAGCGTTCATATAAAAATTTCCTCCAGTCTTGATCGATATCCAAACAATCTCTAATCGGGTCGAAATTTTAGTATGTTGTTCCTGAGCCTTATATCTTGACATCCAACGATTAGAATCTGATTTGGAGCTGTCTAACTTAGTATTTTTTATCTTGCCCTATTTTTATACGAGTTTGTATTATGCCATATATTCGTAATGATTATTAGATTTTTTTGTGCCAAAGAGAAAAGTACTCAGAAGAGAGAAAACGTTCATATCAAAAGTTGCTTTAGTCTTGATCGATAACCAAACGATTTCTGATCAGGACAAAGTTTTAGTATGTTGTTTGTGAGTCTTGCATCTTGACATTCAATGGTTATAATCTGATTTGGAGCTCTCTAACATAGTATTTTCTGTCTAGCCCTCCTCGTAAACGAGTTTATATTATGTCATATATTGGTGATGATTATTAGATTTTTTTGTGCCAAAGAGAAAAGTGACCAAAAGAGAGAAAACTATCATATCAAAATTTGCTCTAGTCCAGATCGGTGACCAAACGATCTTTGATCGGGACGAATTTTTTTTGTCTTGTTCCAGAGTCTTGCATCTTGACATCCAACGGTTAGAATCTGATTTGGAGCTCTCTAACTTAGTGTTTTCTGTCTAGCCCTATTTGTATACCAGTTTTTATTATGTCATATATTCATAATGATTATTAGATTTTTTTATGCCAAAGAGAAAAGTACTCAGAAGAGAGAAAACTTTCTTATCAAAAGTTGCTCTAGTCTCGATCGATAACCAAACGATCTCTGATCGGGACAAAATTTTAGTATGTTTTTCCTGAGTCCTGCATCTTGACATCCAACGGTTAGAATCTGATTTGGAGCTCTCCAACTTTGTATTTTTTGTCTAGCCCTATTTGTATAAGAATTTTTATTATGTCATATATTGGTAATGATTATTAGATTTTTTTGTGCCAAAGAGAAAATTGCTCAGAAGAGAGAAAACATTCACATCAAAATTTGCTATAGTCTCGATCGATGATCGAAAAATCTCTGATCGGGACGAAATTTTAGTATGTTGTTCCTGAGCCTTGCATCTTGACATCTAACGATAAGAATTTGATTTGGAGCTCTCTAATATAGTATTTTCTGTCTAGCCCTTCTTGTACACAAGTTTGTATTATGTCATATATTGTTTACGATTATTAGAATTTTTTTGGCCAAAGGGATAGGTGCCCAAAAGCCAGAAAACGTTCATATCAAAATTTGCTTTAGTAAGTTTTTCCTAAGTCTTACACCTTGACATTCAACGGTTAGAATCTGATTTGTATCTCTCTAACTTAGTATTCTCTGTCTAGACCTATTTGCATACGAGTTTGTATTATGTCATATATTGGTGACGATTATTAGATTTTTTTGTGCTAAAGAGAAAAGTGCCCAGAAGAGAAAAAACGTTTATATCAAAATTTGCTCTAGTATCGATCGAAGACGAAACGATCTCTCATCGGGATGAAATTTTAGTATGTTATTCCTGATTCGTACATCTTAACATCCAACGGTCAGAATCTGATTTGGCGCTCTCTAACATAGTACTTTTTGTCTATCCCTCCCTTTATACGAGTTTGTATTTTGTCATATTATTGTGCCAATGAGAGAAGTGCCCAGAAGAGAGAGAACGTTCATATCAAAATTTACTCTGGTCTAGATTGATGAGCAAATGATTTCTGATCGAGACGAAATTTTAGTATATTTTTCCTAAGTCTTGCATCTTGACATCCAATGGTTAGAATTTGATTTGGAGTTCTCTAACTTACTATTTTCATTCTAGCCCTATTTGTATGCGAGTTTGTATTATGTCATATATTGGTGATGATTATTAGATTTTTTTTTTCAAAAACAATCGTGCCCAGATTATTAGTATATTGTACCTAAGTCTTTCCTCTTGACATCCAATAGTTAGAATCTGATTTGGAGCTCTCTAACTTAGTATTTTTTGCCTAGCCCTCCTTATATACGAACTTGTATTATGTCATATATTGCGTTTGATTATTAGATTTTTTTGCGCCACGGAGAAAAGTGCTAAGAATAGAGAAAACTTTCATATCAAAATTTGCTCTAGTCTCGATCGATGACCAAACAATCTCTGATCGAGATGAAATTTTAGTATGTTGCTCCTGAGCATTGGATCTTGACATTCAACGGTTAGAATCTGATTTGGAGCTCTCTAACATAGTATTTTCTATCTAGCCCTCCTTGTATACGAGTTTGTATTATATCATATATTAGTAATAATTATTAGATTTTTTTGTGCTAAAGAGAAAAGTGTCCAGAAGGGAGAAAACGTTCATATCAAAATTTGCTCTATTCTCGATCGATAACCAAACAATCTCTGATCGAGACAAAATTTTAGTATATTGTTCTTGAGTCTTGCATCTTTACATCCAACGGTTAAAATCTGATTTGGAGCTCCTTGACATATTATTTTTAATCTAGCCCTCCTTGTATACGAGTTTGTATTATGTCATATATTGGTTATGATTATTAGATTTTTTTGTGCCAAAAAAAATGCCCATAAGAGAGAAAACGTTGAAATCAAAATTTGATCTAACCTCGATTGATGGCGAAACGATTTCTGATTTAGACGAAATTTTAGTATGTTATTCCTGAGTCTTGCATCTTGATATTCAACAGTTAGAATCTGATTTGCAGCTCCCTAATATAGTATTTTCTGTTTAGCCCTCCTTGTATACTAGTTTGTATTATGTCATATATTGGTGATGATTTATATATTTTTTTGTGACAAAGAGAAATGTGCCCAGAAGAGAGAAAACGTTTATATCGAAATTTGCTCTAGTCTCGATCGATGACCAAACGATCTCTGATCGGGACGAAATTTTAGCACGATGTTCCTGAATCTTGCATATTGACATTTAACGGTTAGAATATGATTTGCAACTCCCTAACTTAGTAGTTTATGTTTAGCCCTATTTGTATACGAGTTTTTATTGTGTCATATATTGGTAATGATTATTAGATTTTTTTATGCGAAAGAGAAAAGTGCTAAAAAGAGAGAAAATGTTCATATCAAAAGTTGCTCTAGTCTCGATCGATGGCCAAACGATCTCTGATCTGGACAAAATTTTAGTATGTTGTTTCTGAGCTTTCCATCTTGACATCCAATGGCTTAGAATTTGATTTGGACCTCTCTAACAAGGTATTTTCTGTCTAGCTCTCTAACTTGATTTTTTCTGTCTAGCCCTATTTGTATACAAGTTTGTATTATATCATATATTAGTAATGATTATTAGATTTTTTATGCCAAAGAGAAAAGTGCCCAGAAAAGAGAAAGAGTTCATATCAAAATTTGCTATAGTCTCGATCGAAGACCAAACGATCTCTAATCGAGGCGAAATTTAGTATGTTGTTCCTAAATCTTGCATCTTGACATCCAACGGTTAGAATCTGATTTGGAGATGTTTAACTTAGTATTTTCTATCTAGCTCTATTTGTGTACTAGTTTGTATTACGTCTTGTATTGGTGATGATTATTAAATTTTTTTGTGCCAAAAAAAATTCCCAAAATAGAGAAAACGATAAAATCAAAATTTACTCTAATTTTGATCGATGGCCAAACTATCTCTGATCGAGGTGAAATTTTAGTATGTTGTTCCTGAATCTTGCATCTTGACATACAACGATTAGAATCTGATTTGGAGCTCTCTAACTTAGTGTTTTCTGTCTAGCCCTATTTGTATACGAGTTTCTATTATGTCATATATTGGTGATGATTATTAGATTTTTTTGTGCCGAGGAAAAAGTGCCCAGAAGAGAGAAAACTTTCATATCAAAGTTTGCTCTTGTCTCGATAGATGGCCAAACGATCTCTGATCGGGACGAAATTTATTTCTGTTGTTCCTGAAACTTGCATCTTGACATCCAACGGTTAGAATCTGATTTGAAGCTCTCTAACATAATATTTTCTGTCTAGCCCTCCTTGTATACGAGTTTCTATTATATCATATATTGTAATGATTATTAGATTTTTTTGTGGCAAAAAGAAATGTGCCTAGAAGAGAGAAAACGTTCATATCAAAATTTGCTCTAGCCTCGATCGATGACCAAACGATATCTAATCGTGACGAAATTTAATTATGTTATTCCTGGCTCTTTTATATTGACATCCAACGGTTAGAATCTGATTTCTAGCTCTCTAACTTAGTATTTTCTGCCTAGCCCTATTTGTATACAAGTTTGTATTTTGTCATATATTGGTGATGATTATTAGATTTTTTTTGGCCAAAGGGAAAGGTGCATAGAAAAGAGAAAACGTTCATATCAAAATTTGCTTTAGTCTCGATCAATTACCAAACGATATCTGATCTGGACAAAATTTTAGTACATTTTTCCCGAGTCTTGCATGTTGACATCCAATGGTTAGAATCTAATTTGGAGCTCTCTGACTTAGTATATTCTTTCTAGCCCTCCTTGTATAAGAGTTCGTATTATGTTATATATTGATGATGATTATTAGATTTTTTGTGCCAAAAAGAAAAGTGCCCAGAAGAGAGAAAACGTTCACATCAAAATTTTCTCTAGACTCGGTCGATGACACAATAATTTCTGATCATGATGAAATTTAGTATGTTGTTCCTGAGTCTCGCATTTTGACACCAAACGGTTACAATCCAATTTGGAGCTCTCTAACTTAGTTTTTTCTGTCTAGTTATATTTATATATGGGTTTGTATTATGTCATATATTGGTGATGATTATTAGATTTTTTTTGTGCGAAAAAGAAAATAACCCAAAGGAGAGAAAACGTTCGTATCAAAATTTGCTCTACTCACGATCAAGGACCAAACGATTTCTGATCGGGACGAAATTTTTGTATGTTGTTCTTCAGTTTTGCATCTTGACGTCCAATGGTTGGAATATAATTTGGAGCTCTCTAACTTAGTATTTTCTGTCTAAAAATCCTTGTACACGAGTTCATATTTTGTCATATATTGGTGATAATGATTAGATTTTTTTGTGCCAACGAGAAAATTGCCCAGAAGAAAGAAAACATTCATATCAAAATTTGCTCTAGTCTTAATCGATGACAAAATGATCTTTGATCGGAACGAAATATTAATATATTGTTCCTGAGTCTTTCATCTTGACATCCAACGGTTAGAATCTAATTTGTAGCTCTTTAACTTAGTATTTTCTGTCTAGCCCTTCTTGTATACGAGTTTGTATTATGTCATATATTGGTGGTTACCAAACGACCTCTGATCGGGACGAAATTTTAGTATGATGTTTCTGAGTTTTGGATCTTGACATCCAACGGTTTGAATCTGATTTGGAGCTTTCTAACTTAGTATTTTCTGTCTAGCCCTAATTATATACGAGTTTGTATTCTGTCATATATTGGTGATGATTGTTAGATTTTTTTGTGCCATAGAGAAAGGTGCCTAGAAGAGTGAAAACGTTCATATAAATATTTGCCCAAGCCTCGATCTATTACTGAACGACCTCTGATAGAGATGAAATAATAGCATGTTGTTCTTGAGTGTTGCCTCTTGACATCCAATGGTTAGAATCTGATTTGGAGCTCTCTAACTTAATATTTTCTATCTAGTCCTCCTTGTATATGAGTTTGTATTATGTCATATATTGGTGAAGATTATTAGATTTTTTTTGTGCCAAAGAGAAAATTGCCTAGAAGAGAGAAAACGTTCATATTATGTCATATATTGGTGAAGATTATTAGATTTTTTTTTGTGCCAAAGAGAAAATTGCCTAGAAGAGAGAAAACGTTCATATTATGTCATATATTGTATACTCAAGGCTCGATCGATTGCCAAACGACCTCTGATCGGGACGAAATTTTAGTATGTTGTTTCTGAATTTTGGATCTTGACATCCAACGGTTCGAATCTGATTTGGACTTCTCCAACTTAGTATTTTCTGTCTAGCCCTAATTATATATGAGTTTCTGTTGTGTCATATATTGGTGATGATTATTAGATTTTTTTGTGCCATAGAGAAAGGTGCCTAGAACAGAGAAAACGTTCATATAAATATTTTCCCAAGCCTCGATCTATTACTGAACGACCTCTGATCGAGATGAAATAATAGTATGTTGTACTTAAGTCTTGCCTCTTGACATCTAATGGTTAGAATCTGATTTGAAGCTTTTTGACTTAGTATTTTCTATCTGGTCCTCCTTGTATATGAGTTTGTATTATGTTATATATTGGTGAAGATTATTAAATTTTTTTGTGCTAAAGAGAAAATTGCCTAGAAGAGAGAAAATGTTCATATCAAAATTTGCTCTAGTCTTGATCGATGACCAAACGATCTCTGATCGGGACAAAATTTTAGTATGTTGTTCCTGAGTCTTGCATTTTGACATCCAATGGTTAGAATCTGATTTGGAGCTCTCTAATTTAGTATTTTCTTTCTAGCCCTCCTTGTATATGAGTTTGTATTTTGTCATATATTGGTGATGATTATTAGGTTTTTTTTTTGCCAAAGAAAAAGGTGCCTAAAATAGAGAAAACGTTTATGTCAAAATTTGCTTAAGGCTCGATCGATTACCAAACGATCTCTGATCGAGATTAAATTGTTAGTATGTTGTTCTTGAGTCTTGCCTCTTGACATCCAACGGTTATAATCTGATTTGGAACTCTCCAACATTGTACTTTCTTCCTAGTCCTCCTTATATACGAGTTTGTATTATGACATATATTGGTGATGATTATTAAAAAAATTTTGCGCCATAGTGAAAAGTGCCCAGGAGAGAGAAAATGTTCATATCAAAATTTGCTCTAGTCTCAATCAATGACCAAACGATCTCTAATCGGGACAAAATTTTAGTTTATTGTTCCTGAGTCTTGCATTTTGACATCCGACGGTTAGAATTTGATTTGGAGCTCTCTAACATAGTATTTTTTGTCTAGCCCTCTTTATATACGAGTTTGTATTATGTCATATATTGGTGATGATTGTTAGATTTTTTTTGTATCAAAGAGAAAGGTGCTTAGAAGAGAGAAAAAGTTCATATCTAAATTTGCTCAAGCCTCGATCGATTACCAAACGACCTCTGATCAAGATTAAATTATTAGTATGTTGTTCTTGAGTCTTGCCTCTTGACATTCAACAGTTAGAATCTGATTTTGGGCTCTCTGACATAATATTTTTTGCCTAAACTTTCTTGTATACTAGTTTGTATTATGACATATATTGGTGATGATTATTAGATTTATTTGTACCAAGGAGAAAGGTGCCTAGAAGAGAGAAAACATTTATATCAAAATATGCTCTAGTCTCAATCGATGACCAATCGACACGAAATTTTGGTATGTTGTTCCTAAATCTGGCATCTTAACATCCAAAGGTTAGAATCTTATTTAGAGCTATCTAACTTAGTGTTTCCTATATAGTCCTCCTTGCATATGAGTTGATTTTTGTCATGTATTGGTGATGATTTTTAGAATTTTTTGTGCTAAAGAGAAAGGTGCCTAAAAGAGAGAAAACGCTCATATCAAAATTTACTCAATCCTCGCTCAATCACCAAACGACCTCTGTCTAACCCTCCTTGTATACAAGTTTGTATTATGTCATATATTGGTGATGATTATTAGATTTTTTGTGCCAAAAAAATTGCCTAGAAGAGAGAAAACGTTTATATCAAAATTTGCTCTAGCCTCGATCGATGACCAAACGATTTCTGATCGGGACAAAAAGTTTGCTTATAATCATGCTCTTCATTCTTCTACTCAATTTTCTCTTTTTGAGATTGTTTATGGGTTTAATCCTTTGATTCCTTTGGAAATTCTTCCATTGCCTTCTAATGAGTTTACTAACCTTGACAGTAGGAAAAAGGCTAAATTTGTGCAGGAGTTGCATGCTAAAGTTAGAGCCAACATTGAGAGAAGAAATGAACAATATGCAAAGCAAGCCAATAAAAGCCGAAGGCGTGTTATATTTGAACCCGGTGATTGGGTTTGGGTGCACTTGAGAAAAGAGAGGTTTCCGGAACAAAGGAAATCTAAGCTACAACCAAGAGGAGATGGCCCTTTTCAAGTTTTAGAAAGGATTAATGATAATTCTTATAAAATTGATTTACCTAGCTCCTATGGTAATGTTAGTGCTACACTCAATGTATCTGATTTATCCCTCTTTGATGCTGCAGATTCGAGGACGAACCCTTTCGTGGAGGGAGGGAATGATGGAGAACCATGGGCATGTGAAGGACAAGAAGAGAAGCATAGATGGTGTGATCCGCCTCAAAGAAGCCTAGGACATGACTTCCTCGGACGTGAGCTTTCAAGAGGAGGCTTAGGAACTGAAATTCAAGTCTAATGTTTCTAAACATCCATTACAAGATGTTGGAGTCCCAATGACAAGAGCTAGGGCCAAAGCTATGAAGCAAGCATTGAATTGTTTGATCCAAGACCTTCAAGAGATAGAGCCCATGTTGTTAAGTCAGATTTCATCTCCTAAAGGTCTAAGAGGCATTGTCTTACTCCTTGAAGCCCAACTTGAAGTGTCCAAAGGCTCACATGGAGTCCAATTGAGAGAACTCACTTAAAATACCATGTCATATATTGGTGCTGATTATTAGATTTTTTTGTGTTAAAGAGAAAGATGCCCAGAAGAGAGAAAACATTAACATCAAAATTTGCTCTAGCCTCGATCGATGACCAAATAATCTCTGATCGGGACGAAATTTTATTATGTTGTTCCTGAGTCTTGCATATTGACATCGAACGCTTAGAATCTGATTTGTAGCTCTTTAACTTAGTATTTTCTGTCTAGCCCTATTTGTATACGAGTTTGTATTATGTCATATATTGGTAATGATTATTAGATTTTTTTGTACTAAAGAGAAAAGTGCTCAGCAGAGAAAAAACGGTCATATCAAAATTTTCTCTAGTCTCGATCGATAACCAAACGATCTCTGATTGGCATGAAATTTGGGTATGTTATTCCTGAGTCTTGCATATTGACATCCAACGGTCTGAATCTGATTTGGAGCTCCCTAACATAATATTTTCTATTTAGCTCTCCTTGCATAATAGTTTGCATTATGTTATATATTGATGATGATTATTAGATTTTTTTGTGCAGAAAAGAAAGGGTTATTATCAAAATTTGCTCTAGTCTCAATCGATGACCAAATGATCTCTGATCGTGACGAAATTTTAGTATGTTGTTCCTGATCTTGCATTTTGACATCCAATGGTTAGAATCTGATTTTGAGCTCTCTATCATAGTATTTTATGCGTAACTTTCCTTGTATACGAGTTTGTATTATGTCTTATATTAGTAATGATAATGACTATTAGATTTTTTTGTGCCAAAGAGAGAAGTGTCTAGAAGAGAGAAAACGTTATATCAAAATTTGCTCCAGTCTCGATCGATTAACAAACGATCTCTGATCGGGATGAAATTTTAGTATATTGTTCCTAAGTCTTGCATCTTGACATCCAACGATCAGAATCTGATTTGGAGCTCCTTAATATAGTATTTTCTATGTATCCTTCCTTATCTACGAGTTTGTATTATGTCATATATTGGTGGTGATTATTATATTTTTTTGTGGCAAAGAGAAAAGTGCTCAGAAGAGATAAAACATTCATATCAAAATTTACTCTAGTCTCGATCAATAACCAAACGATCTCTGATCGTGACGAAATTTTAGTGTGTTGTTCCTGAGTCTTGCATTCTGACACCCAACGGTCATAATCTGATTTGGAGCACTCTAATATAGTATTTTCTGTTTATCCCTCCTTGCATACGATTTTGTATTATGTCATATATTGGTGATGATTATTAGATTTTTTTGTGACAAAGAGAAAAGTGCTCAGAAGAGAGCAAATGTTCATGTCAAAATTTTTTCTAGTCTCGATCGATAACCAAACGATCACTGATCGAGAAAAACTTTTAGCATGTTATTCCTGGGTCTTACATCTTAACATTCAATGGTTAGAATCTAATTTGAATCTCTCTAACATAGTATTTCCTGTCTAACCCTCCTCGTATAGGAGTTTGTGTTATGTCATATATTGGTGATGATTGTTAGATTTTTTTGTGCCAAAGAGAAAGGTGCCCAGAAGATAGAAAACGTTCATATCAAAATTTGCTCTAGTTTCGATCGATGACCAAACAATCTCTGATCGGGGCGAAATTTTAGTATGTTGTTCCTGAGTCTTGCATCTTGACATCTAACAGTCAGAATCTGATTTAGAGCTCTCTAAAATAGTTTTTTCTGTCTAACCCTCATTGTATACGTTTTTGCATTATGTCATATATTGGTGATGATTTTTAGATTTTTTTTTATGCGAAAGAGAAAACTACCCAGAAAAGAGAAAACTTTCATATCAAAATTTGCTCTAGTTTTGGTCGATGACTAAATGATCTCAGACTGGGACGAAATTTTAGTATGTTGTTCCTGAGTCATGCATTTGGACATCCAACGTTTAGAATCTGATTTGGAGCTCTCTAACTTGCTTTTTCTCTCTAACTCTATTTGCGTACGAGTTTGTATTATGTCATATATTGGTGATGATTATTAGATTTTTTTGTGTTAAAGAGAAAGGTGCCGAGAAGAGAGAAAATGTTGATATCAAAATTTGCTCAAGTCTCGATCGATCACCAAACGATCTCTGATCGAGACGAAATTTTAGTATATTGTTCTTGGATCTTGCATATTGACATTCAATGGTTAGAATCTGATTTGTAGCTCTCTAACTTAGTATTTTTTTTGTCTAAACCTATTTTTATACGAGTTTGTATTATGTCATATATTGGTGATGATTATTAGATTTTTCTGTGCGAAAGAGAAAAGTATCCAGAAGAGAGAAAACGTTCATATCAAAATTTGCTCTAGTCTCGATCGAAGACGAAACGATCTCTGATTGGGACAAAATTTTAGTATCTTGTTCCTGAGTCTTGCATGTTGACGTCCAACTGATAGAATCTGATTTGGAGCTCCCTAACATAGTATTTTCAATCTAGCCCTCCTTGTGTACGAGTTGGTATTATGTCA
>JAOTAX010162824.1:0-14091 GCA_025629825.1 Erythroxylum guanchezii
GTATGGTCTCGTAATTGTTGATGACTTCACTAGATTTTGTTGGATATTATTTTTGTCACATAAGAATGAATCTTTTAGATGTTTTAAAGTGGTTTCCAAAAAGTTACAAAATGAAAAGGGAATTTCTATTGCTAGTATTAGAAGTGATCATGGTGGTGAGTTTGAGAATGAAAAATTCAAAATATTTTGTGAAGAGAAAGGAATTTTCCATAATTTCTCTGCTCCTAGAATTCCACAACAGAATGGAGTTGTAGAAAGAAATAACAAGACGATTCAGGAAATGGCAAGGACTATGCTGTGTGAAATGAATCTTCCTAAGTATTTCTGGGTAGAAGCTGTGAACACAACTTGTTATATTCAAAATAGAATACTTACGCGACTTTTGTTAAAGAAAACTTCATATGAGTTATGGAAAGGAAGGAAGCCTAATATTTCTTACTTCCATCCGTTTGGTTGCAAGTGTACTATATTGAATACAAAAGATATTTTGGATAAATTCGATTCTAAAACTTATTCAGGAATTTTTCTAAGATATTCATTATCTTCGAAAGCTTATAGGGTTTACATTCTTACTTTTAAGACTGTTGAAGAAACTATTCATGTCAAATTTGATGACAGTTCTCAACCAAATAAGAGAGATGATACTAATAATGAAACCCTATCAGTACCCTTGGTTGATAGTGAAGATGTATCACCATCAGATACTCTTTTAGATAAAGTAGAAGATATTCCTAAAACTCTTGATCTGAAAAGGGATTGGAAATATAAGAGTTCTCATCCAGAAAATTTGATTATAGGAGAAACCTCAAAAGGTCTAAATTCAGAAGAGAAGCAAATGTAGCCTTCATTTCTAAAATAAAGCCTAAGAAAATTGATGAAACTCTTCAAGATGAAGTTTGGATTTTAGCCATGCAAGAGGAGCTGAACTAATTTACTAGGAATAAAGTTTGGTCTTTAGTTCCCAGACCCTCTAAAAGGTCAATCATAAGAACTAGATGGGTTTTTAAGAATAAACTAAACGAGTCAGGTAGACTAAGTCATAATAAAGCTAAATTAGTAGCACAAAGCTATAATCAACAGGAAGCAATAGACTACAATGAAACTTATGCTCCTGTAGCCAGATCAGAAGCTATTAGGATCTTGCTTTCATATGTTGTTTTTCATGATATAAAGTTATTTCAAATGGATGTGAAAAGTGCATTTTTGAATAGTTTTATAGATGAAGAGGTTTATGTAAAGCAACCTCCTAGTTTTGAAGACCCTAAGAAATTAGACTATGTCTATAGACTTCATAAAGCTTTGTATGGATTGAAACAAGTTCCTCGAGCTTGGTATGATCTTCTAAGTTCTTTTCTGATTGAAAATGATTTTAGTAGAGGACAAGTAGATAAGACGCTATTTAGAAAATGCATTAAGAATGATTTCATCATAGTTCAAATATATGTTGATGATATTATCTTTGGTGCAACGTCTAAAAAACTATGTACTAGTTTTGAGAATTTGATGAAGAATGAATTTGAGATGAGTATAATGGGTTAATTAAAATTTTTTCTTGGGTTGTAAGTTAAATAAACCGAAGAAAAGATTTTTATTCATCAACAGAAATATATCAAAGAATTGTTAGTTAAGTATGGAATGGAAAAATTGAAACCAATGTCAACTCCTATGCACGCTTCAAACCTTTTATCTAAGGATGAAGCCGGTAAGAAGGTTGATCAAACTCTTTATAGAGGAATTATTAGTTCTTTAATTTACTTTACAACAAGCAGACCTGATATTTTGTTTAGTGTTTGTTTGTGTGCTAGATTTCAAGCAGATCCTAGAGAGTCTCATTATATTCCTGTTAAAAGAATTTTGAGATATCTATCAGGTTCTACTGATCTTTGCTTAATGTATGAGAAAGGTAAAGATTTCAGGTTAATTGGCTATTGTGATGCTGATTACGCTGGACATAGGATGGATAAAAGAGTACGAGTGGAGGATGTTATTTTCTTGGCCAAAACTTAGCTTCCTGGTCAAGTAAGAGGCAAAGTTCAATTGCTCTATCCACTGCAAAAGTTGAATATATGTCAGCCGCAAGTTGTTGCTCACAGACATTGTGGATCATGTACTAATTAGAAGATTACTCAATATGAGAAGAACAAATCCCAATCTTCTGTGACAGCACAAGTGCTATCAACCTATCGAATAGTCCAATACAACACTCGAGGGTAAAGCATATTGAAGTTAGACATCATTTCCTATGAGACTATGTACAGAGGAAGATCATAAATCTACAGTTTGTTAAGACGAATTATCAATAGGCAGATATCTTTACTAAGCCATTAAGTGAAGAAAGATTCAAAGAAATCAAACGAAACCTGAATATGGTAATGTTGAGTGATCAACCGTCTGACACGTCATAACCCAGTTGACTCTCTTAGTTAAAAAGATAAAAAGGTGTAAGAATTCAAGGTAATAGTAACACTAAGTTACAAGCGGTAACTTCTCTCATGAGGAAGTTTTAGAGGGAAATCTTCTCAAAGCCTTGAAGAAGGACCAAATGGACATTGAACCAGAGATTGATGCAGCTAGATGAAAGAACTTCTTTCAGGTCCGTGAGACAGTTTATCTGAATGAAGTATATGAATTATGGAAGAATACAAAAGTAGTAGAAGATACGTTAGTATCAGTGGTGGATAGATTGTCGGTTATAATAACATTGGAGTCAATCGTAAAGGCTATTGAGTGTCCGTGTGTTGGAGTAAAGGTCGCTCATAAAACAAGATGGATGACTCAAGCCAATGTAGAGAAGGCACAGATCAATCGACAACTCTATGGATGTAGTGACCCAAAGGAGAAGAAGGCTTCAACTCTTGTGCCGAAGGCTAGGATTCTACATGCGCTACTTTTCATTGTGTTCTACCAAGAACAGGATCGAAGAATTTGGTGAAGACGATAGATGAGCAATGCCTGTTTCATCTACTCAACCACCATCCCATAGATCTTCCACACCTAATCCTCAGTTTCATGATAAAGTTGATGAAAGACCCTAATGCCCTACAGATAGTATGCTACTGACAAGAATCTTCAGAGATTCTGGAATTTTCTTTGAAAGAGGAAACAGAATGAAGATGAACGTTAAAAGCATCATTAATGCGACAACTATCAGTAAAATGGGCTTGAAGAAACAGGAAAAGGAGGATGCAAATTCCATGGTGAAAGCAAGGATTGAGGGGGAGTGTATTGTCAAACAAAGTTTGAGCGAAAAGGTTACTCCCACAAGGAAATCAAAATCTCAATCCACTAGAAGAATGCCTACAGAAGAAAAGAAGAAACCATCAGATGAATTAATGAAAGTTAAAACAATTTCTCGTAA
Organism: Erythroxylum guanchezii; assembly: GCA_025629825.1. Lineage (NCBI taxonomy): Eukaryota > Viridiplantae > Streptophyta > Magnoliopsida > Malpighiales > Erythroxylaceae > Erythroxylum > Erythroxylum guanchezii. The sequence continues at coordinate 3,359 of JAOTAX010162824.1, forward strand.
AGAAGAAAGTCAGGTGCAACAGGTTTAAAAACAAGTGTCTTTGAAGAGAAAGGGGGAGGCACTTCATTCTGAAAAATCCATACAACCAAGACTATTAACCCTACGACAACAAGAGCAGAAGAAAGGGAAAGGTCTGACTCATAGTGGAGATTCGGGAAAGAAAGCACCACAGGCAACTAGATCATTAGTCTCAATTTTGCAGGAGGAGCCAGCAAAATTGACTATAGAAACTGAAAGTAAGACGAAGTTGGAGTTTGAGAAGAAGAAATCTCAACCTCAACAAAAAAAACCCCTTCTAGGCTGGCAAAAGAAAGTAAGAAGCAGAAAACCAATCAGAGAAAGAGTACTCCAACTAATGTTCAACAAAAGAAAAGGTCAGTTGAGCACGGTTCATCACAGGTTAATCCTTCTCAACCTAAGAGAAAAGAGGATTTGAAACTAAAGATGATTGAAGAAATTGAACCTATCAGGAGTAGAAGCTCAATAATCATAAGAGAACCCTTGAGAAAGGTGGTCAAGGTACAATTTGAACCAATCTTGGTAAATAGCCGTTCAATACATCTGTTGAATCATGGAAAGAAAAGGTTATATGGTGTTTTGAGAGATGAGAAGTCAGAGCCATATCCAACACAGATGACTAAGAAACAATATACAATTTTCCCAATCACAAAAAGAACTATGATCAAAATTGTACTTAACATACAACCAAGACCTTACACTGTACGCAATAAAGATAAGGGGAAGAAGAAAATGTATCCAAAAGGGATTACAAGTGATCTGACAGAAGATCAGATAGAAGCAAAAGTCAGGAACATAGATAAGGCGTGTTATGCAGCTTAACATAGAGGAATCTATGTTTCCCACTATATTTCAAAGGCATCAGGAAGTCATTATGGTCGCTTCACCACTAATGAAACTTCTCAGGTAGTTGGCAAAAAAACAAAAGGGTAGTACAGAACCATCAGAATTGGAGGTATTAATTTTGACATAGAGACTCTTGTGCACCTAATTATGCACCTTAGACCCTTGAGGTCTATATATTCAATTGAAGATGTACTACACCTTTTCGAAAAACAAGTTCCAAAGCTACCTAGACCTGAAGACCTTGATCTCCCTGAAAGAAACTTATCTTTCAAACCTCCTAATATCACAATCATTGAACTAGATGTCTTACCTTCAGAACCATTTGTTGCTACTATTGGTTGGGAAGAAGTTACTCACATACAGCAGAAGAGTTATGAAGCCTTAGTTGAAGAAATTGAAGAAATTCATGACAAGGTTGATGATCTGCGTGACTTAGTGGGTGACTTACATGAGGAAGTAGGTCGTTTACGAGTTTCTATGGAAGAAGACCTTAAGTCACTCCGTACTGAAATCCAACGAATGTTCTCTGAGATTATGAAGCATCTACGGTGAAAATTTTTTATTAATAACAAATAGGGGGAGAAGACAAGAAGAGAAAGCTAGGGGGAGAAGACAAGAGAAGAAAAGAAAAGAAGAGTAGAAGAGCAGAAAAAGAAGATAGTATAGCTTACAATTTTTTCTCAATTGTATATCTTCTTATAAATAATACTCGATTATCTTTCTAAAATTATGATTATTTGTTATCATCAAAAAGGGGGAGATTGCTAAGTCAAAATGACTTCATGTCTAACAATTTTGATGACATTCAAATAATAATAATATTAGAAATAATATGTGTGTCAAGTGTGAAGGAAACTAAGACAGAAGAAGAAACTAAGAAGGAAGCGCAAAACTAAGAAGGAAGCAGAAACTAAGAAGGAAGCCCAAAACTAAGAAGGAAGCAGAAACTAAGAAGGAAGCGCAAAACTAAGAAGGAAGAGAAAACTAAGAAGGAAGCAGAAACTAAGAAGGAAGCGCAAAACTAAGAAGGAAGCAGAAACTAAGAAGATACGAAGATGAATACCCAATAGTACATCGAACGGTTAATCAGTTTGAGTTAGTTACAGGACTCAACTGAATAATGATTTCTGCAAAGAATCAAAAAACAAGAAACAAGAAGTAAGAAACAGTTGAAGACAAAGGCTATAAATACAAGTTGGGGTCGAAGACTGAAAAAGTTAGTGAATTGAGTTAGCGATCTTAAGTTTTTGAACTTTAACAAAACACTGTATTTGTTGTGCGAAACACTAGAGCTATCATTACTGTAACAAAGCTCACAATATCTTTCTTGTAAGAGAGAGGAAAAGCTGAGAGCCTAAAGAGGCTAAGAGAGTGAAAATAATACTTGGTATAAGAGACCTGAAGAGGCTCTGTAGAGAAAGAATACTTGTACAGTTTGAGAAGAATAGTGAAATCTCAAAAGGATTCTGAGGACTGGACGTAGCCCACAGTTTGGGGTGAACCGGGATAAAATCTCTAAGTCTACTCTCTAACTTCTTACGTTTAATTTCTATTGTTCGTATACAAGTATATAGAAGTTAATTGCAATTTAATCTTGAAGATAATCTCGTATAACAGTTGAGATATTCACTTAGTAACTTTGAAACGGTAAGTTTTCAAAAAAATACCAAAAGGGATTGTATTTACAAAAAAAGAATACACAATTCAACCCCCCTTCTTGTGCATATTGTATATTGTTCATAAAGACTATACTAACAAGTAATTTACTTCAACCATTAATAAAAAAGCTACTACCATTTGAATCAAAAATTGATTCTAAAATCAAATCAAATATGTATTTTTGTTCCCTATTCAACTTTGAATGTAATAACACATTTTCTGGGTCAATGTGTGTAGTTTTCTCACTTTGTATTTCTTTAGTAAGATGCTCACGGTAATCAACTATAAAATCATACTCTAGCAAATTGATAATCACTCAAGCTTTTCCCCATTTTTTCTAGGGATCTATTAATATCCCAGAGGATCAACCTTATAACGTCCTCAGATGTATATACATTATAGGGGGAACCATGCTGGTAATTAGACCAAAGATAGTCTTTGAATGTTTCCTAAAGTTGGCTAGGTTTCAAACGCTAACAAGCCTAATTATAGTGTAGCCTCCCTAAAATAACTTGCTTTTTCACTATCAACAGTTAATAAATAATCAAATAATGTTGGTCATTTAACATGCATAAATAATAACCTTAGGTAATACCTCTCTCCTTCTTTAGGGTCAATAGTAACCAACCTTCCTATAACTTTCCTTCGACTCCTTTCTAACTATGTTCTTGTTTTTAGGGTCCAAACAAAATGTTCAAGAAAATCTTAATACAAACATTTCATCTCCTTAGTGTTTTTATCTCTCGAATTCATTTTGAAAACTTCAAATAACATTGTTCTTGAGAAGTCAAATTTTCTCAACGAATAGGACATGTTTGAATTTCTGTCAATGGAGATAAAATGTTGATCAGGAAGATGAACCTAAAGCACATAAAACCGATGGACTCATGTCTACTAGACGAAACTCATATATACGCCAAAAAGCTTCAGGAGGTGAAATCTAACGACCTTCCTGGAAATTACTGATTTCATCAATATCAACATTGGTCTATTGGTCAACAATACTAAAATTAACAAAATCATATAGCCCTTGAAGACATAGTCATACAAGTACTTAACAAACTTAACAGTAGAACATATTTCAACATTTATGTGGCAATTAATGAGAAGTAAAAGGTCCGGACTATAAGGAAGCACCCATCTATTATCAACCTCAATCTTACAAATCTTTAATTTTCGGCCATCATCTCTCCTTCTACAACATGCATAACTATCCTCACCACGGACAGTAAAATGAGCAAAATTTTTTAGGATAATGGCTTTGGCAGACACCATTTCTTATGCAAGGGCTATCTTTATTCATATGACCACAAGGACCGTGGATCATATATTTAGTGACAAGATAATCGAATTTTGAACAGGGTCTAGTATTTCAGCAGGTGAGATTTGGTCATAAGATTCTGGATTAAGTAATTTAGAATGCGGCTTACGTATTAGCAACAAATGAGCATGAAGGAAACCACGCTTTTGGAACTTGATAACATAAAAATTTGCGAAAACCTCTCCAAAGATATGTTTCTATATTAGTTCACTTTTAAGAATCTCAAATTTAGCTTTAAAAACTATATCTAATAAATCAGGCTTATCTTATGGCTTTCCATGAAATTCAAGGTTTTCTTGAATCTCCTTTTAGCGGCCTCTTTCCAATGTAAATGCACTTGAGAGTCAAGCTGCAAGATAAATCTCTGAGTCAAGCACTCATCGTGATTGGAAATATGAAAAAGAAGTGCTTTAAATACCGATCATAACCATATCAATTGCAAATGCTTATTTAGACAAATCCCAAATATAATAAACTTATATGTAAGATTCTGGATATTTTAATTACAAGAATGATTATGCCTAATTAGAATATGATATTGTTTACTATTAGATCACCATTGTATTTTGTGAGTATAGTCACATTACCCATTTTTCTGCAACACCGCCTCTCTTTTTTTCTGAGTTGAACGAGAATACAAGGATAATGGTAGATTGAGAGTGGATAGTGCCAAAATTCATTCCTAGCTGCAAACAATGAAAAGTGAATATCAACAGTTTAAGCATTACAACCTAAAGAAGTAATCAACTTAAAATAGCATGAAAAAAAACCTTGACTGCCCATACTAGAATAGCTTTTTCTGTTGGTGATCTAAAGACCTCAGGTCCTCCCCCACCCTGCTAGAGAGTATTAGCAGTCTATCATGATCTAATGCTCTTAATTACTTCAAACTCTTCAAAAACTAATAAGGGAAAAAATAAGCGAAAAGAAACAGAAATTAATTATATGAACTTGCCTCCAGAATAAAAACAGTGTCATTTGTGTTATGTGCATGCCTTCAATGAGTAAAGAGGATAACAACGGAAATAGTTGTGACTTATTTTTTAGGTGGATTAATCCTTCTCCCTCCAACACAAGCATCAACAACAGTCATCTGTAAAAGAAATTTCTTGTTGCTAAACCTTTATTTTACAAAAATCTAAAAATCATCTAAAAGAGGAAGACCCACTTGCAACAATTGTGGTAAATCATCACCAATGATCACCATCACCACTGAAGTTTCGCTTCTTCTTAACCTATTGCCGCTGTTTCTAGACAAGCTTATCAATCACCGATTGCATCACTTCTCGGCTGCTGATTAGCAACTGTGTTACAACTTTTAGATACTCCCCGAAGAATGGCTCTTTGAACTCCTTCCTCGTGTTCTCCTCAAACACGTGTCTCGACAACACAACCTATGAGTTAAACCAGACAAAGAAGCAAGTGGTTCGTAACATGTCTCAGTATAGACTCAAGACCTCCCGTCAAGTACAAGTGACTCGTCGGTAGTTCAACATCTCCTCCTCTTCAACGTCGAGTGATTTCTCTTTTTTCACGTCATATCTGTCCAATACCTCCACGACAGACCCTTGTGTAAAAATTGATGATTGAAAAAATTCGTGACAACGTTGATGATCTGCGTGACTCAGTGGGTGATTTACATGAGGAAGTAGCTCATTTACGAGTTTCTATAGAAGAAGACCTTAAGTTGATCCGCACTAATATGCAACGAATGTTCTCTGAAATTTTGAAGCATCTTCGATAAAGATTTTTGATTAATAACAAATAGGGGGAGAAGAGAAGAAGCATAAGAAAGATAGGAGAAGAGCAGAAACTAAATAAGAAAGTATATGGGGAGACCAGAGACAAGAAAAAGAAGATAGTATTGATTACAATTTTTTTTACTTGTGTATATCTTTTGTTATCTTCTTATTCGTTATATAAATAATATTCGTTTATCTTTATAAAATTATGATTATTTGTTATCATCAAAAAAGGGTAGATTGTTAAGTCAAAATGACTTCACGTCTATTAATTTTGGTGACAAGCAAATAATAATAATATTAGAAATAAATGAACTATTTTGATGAGTGTGTTAAGCATGCAGCAAAAACACAGAATAAGTCAAAACACAAAAGAAGTGCCAAAACACATAAAAAGCACGGAAAACACAGAAGAAGTTGAAAACACTGAAGAAGCACGGAAAGCACAGAATAAGTTGAAAACACAGAAGAAGCACGGAAAGCACAGAAGAAGTTGAAAACACAGAAAAAGCGTGAAAAACACAGAAGAAGTTGAAAACACTGAAGAAGCGCTAAAATCACAGAAGAAGCGCAGAAAACACAAAAGAAATTGAAAACACAGAAGAAGCACGGAACACACAGAAGAAAGAGAAAAACACAGACGATATGAAGACGAAGATACGCTAGTACGTTGGACGGTTAGTCAGTTGGAATTAGTTACAGAACTCAACTAAATAATGGTTTCTACAAGAAACAAGAAGCAGTTATCAAAAAGCAGTTAGAGACGAAGGTTATATGTATACAAGTCGCAGTCGAAGACTAATCTAGTTTTTGAACTTCAACGTTTAGCTTTCAAGTTAAAAATTCTGTATTCATTGTGCAAAACACGGGAGCAATCTTTACTGTAATAAAAAGCTAAATATCTTTCTAGTGAGAGAAAGGAAAAGCTGAGAGCTTAAAGAGGCTAAAAGAGTGAAAATAATACTTTGTGTAAGAGACCTGAAGAGACTCTGAGAGGGAAAGAATACTTGTAACTTTGGAGAAGTTTAATGAAATCTCAAATGAACTCTAAGGACTGGACGTAGCCCGAGGTTTGGGGTGAACTAGTATAAAAATCGTCGTGTCTACTTCTAACTCCCTACTTTAATTTCTATTATTCTTAAACAAGTATATAGAAGTTATTTGCGATTTAACTACGTAGATATTTTCGTATACACGTTTGTTATATTTATTTAAGAGTTTGAAAAAGTTCATTTTCAAAGAAATATCAAAGGGGTTTGTATTCACGAAAAGAGTACACAATTTAACCCCCTTCTTGTGCATTTTGTATATTATACTTGCGTTCTATAATAACAAGTGATTTACTTCAAAAATTCGTGAAGAAGATGAAGAAAGTCACAAAGAAGATGAAGTAAGCAAATTTCAAACAATTAAATTGTCTTTCAAGTATAATGGTGGGAATAAAGACTAGGTTTGCCAAGTGACACTTGTCACTTGCCACATGTCCAATTTCTATGAGTTTAAACTAGGTTCTCTTATTAAACTAGTCTAATTGACTCCAATTTCTACTTCAATCATCTTCAAATTTTCAATAATACTTGTCAATAAATCCCAAGGTCATTTATAAAATTTTCCACTACGATTTGACTCTTATTTCTACTACCATTTATCAATTATCTTGCTACCTGACATTTTTTCTAGTCCAAAAATACACAAAATTTCATAATTTTCTAAATTTTACCAAAAATTCTAAATCAGTAAGTACACTCTCCAAATCAATTTTCAATACATAAAAACCACAATTCTTAATATAATCACATTTGTAAATCAATTATACTCAAAAAATAACAATGAATACATGTACAATCATTTTAATGTGTAAAAATCAATATTCACGTGTGTGTGTATGCCATATTACACATGAGTATGAAATGCACTTTCTAACTTCTCAATAATCTCTTATGTACTCTATTCTAGGGTTCTAACCCTTAATATGGGATAACAAGATGTTACAATTCTCCCCTCCTAAAAAATTTTTGTCATTGAAATTCTTACCTAATTATTCGAATAGGTAGGGATATTGTCTCATCATGTGCTCCTCCATTTCAAGTTGCTTCCTAACTCGAACGATTATTCCAAAAGACTTTCACCAGTGGAATTACTTGATTTCTCAACTGTTTTGTCTGATAACCCACTATCTTGATCGACTCCTTAATATAACTCATATTACTAGCTATTTCAATCTCTTGAGCCGGTAAAAACATACATTGGATCATATCGGTATCTTTTGAGCATACTCACATAAAATACATTGTGTAAGTGAGACACCTCTTTCGGTAAAGCTAACTTGTATGCTAATGGTCATATTCTCTCAATTATCTTATAAAGACCAATGCACATAGGGTTCAGCTTGCCCTTTTTACCGAACCTCAGCACTCCTTGCCAAGGCAACACTCTCAAAAACACTTTGTCTCCTACACTGTATTCCACATCCCTTTTGTGTTGATCCACATAGCTCTTTTGTCTATCTTGAGCCTCTTTAATTCAACTTCGGATCAGTTTCATCTTATCCACAGTATCTTGTATCAATTATAGGTTTTTAACCATTCTCAAGCCCTCTTCATCCTAATATACAAGCAATCAATATTTCCTACCATATAATGCCTCATACATTGGGCCTTTAACCATTCTCAAGCCCTCTTCATCCCAATATAAAGGCGATCAACATTTCCTACCATACAATGCCTCATACGGTACCATTCCAATACTACTGTAACAATGGTTATTGTAAGCAAATTCAATCAATGCTATATACTGATCCCATGCTCCTTGAAACTCTAATACACATTCCCTGAGCATATCCTCAATAGTCTTGATTGTCCTCTCACTCTGTCCATTTGTTTGAGAATGAAATACAGTACTGAAGTTTAACTTTGTACCCTTAGCCGACTGCAAGCTCTTTCAAAACTTCGAAGTAAATATGGGATCCCTATCCGATACAATGGATACCAGAACCCTATGCAATCTAACCACCCTATTCACATACCTCCGGGCTAACTGATCTAGTGAGTTATTCTCTCTCAAGAGTAAGAAATGGGCTGATTTAGTCAATTTGTCCACCACAACCTATAGTCAATCGACCTTAGAGTCTTTGACAATCCTATAATGAAATTCATAGTAATTCGTTCCCATTTCCACTCTGAAATAGGTAACGAATGTAGCTTCCCAACTGAAGCCTAATGCTCAGCGTTAATCTGTTGGCATGTTATACACTTAGAAACAATACTCCGCTACTTGCTTCTTCATCCCAAGCCACCAGAAATATTGCTTCAACGTGTTATCCATCTTGGTGGCACCAGGATGAATAATATAAGATGCTATATGAGCTTCCTCTAAAATTTCCTTCCTTAGATCATCCACATTAGGCACACACAACCTTTGCTTCAACCATAGTGTCTCATCTCTTAGTTTAAATTTAGAATCCAGTTTCATTTCCATTCTCTCAATAAGCTTCACCATATCAGGATCTTTCCTCTAGACTATTTAGAGTTTGTCTTGCAACATTGGTCTCAGTCTCAATGTAGTAATCAATGCCTCATTCTACTCTAAATTCAACTCCATGTCTAAAGTTCTCGATTGAATTAAGCTCAGTAACCTCGATAATTGAATTTGAGCTACACTGCTGTTTGACTTTCTACTCAAAGCATCAGCCACCATATTGGCTTTTCCCAGATGATACTCAATCGTACATTTATAACCTTTCAATAGCTCTATCCATCTTCTCTGTCCCATGTTCAATTCCTTCTGACTCAATAAATACCTCAAGCTCTTACTATCAGTGTAAATTTGGAATGTCTCTCCATACAGATAGTGTCTCCATATTTTTAGAGCAAAAACAACTGCAGCAAGCTCTAAATCATGTACCGAATAGTTAATCTTATGATACCTTAATTGTCTTGATGCGTAGGCTATCACTTTGCCATGCTGCATCAACACACATCTCAATCCTTTATGCAAAATCCTCCAGTTTTCGATGGAATAGTTAACACCGATGTTGTCGTCAATCGATGTTTCAACTCCTCAAATCTCTTCTAAAAGTCATCATTCCATATGAAAAATACATTCTTCCTCAAAAATTTAGTCAGAGGGGTTGAGATCAATGAGAACCCCTCGACAAATCGCCGATAATATCTGGCCAATCCTAGGAAACTCTAGATTTTTGATACATTCTTCAGAGCCTCCCACTTCATTACTGCTTCTATCTTCTTCAGATCTACTTGTATGTCTTGTCCAGTCACTATATGACCCAGAACACTATTTGGTCCAACCAAAATTCACACTTACTGAATTTGGCATACAACGGTTTCACCCTCATAACATGTAAAATCACTCTCAAATACTCAGCATGCTCTTCTCCGCTCTGTGAATACAATAAGATATCATCAATAAACACAATTACAAAACATATATTGATTGAACTCTGTTTTATACATAAGATGTTTATGTTCTGTTTGAGTGAGCACATCGATGATGGTTCACTCACTGAGTTTGCAAAACTCATCAAATTTGCAACGTTGATTTTCAGGTACTAAGGAGACCTAGCTTCTCTAGTCTAGTTGAAGTAGCTTCTGCATTTGGCCATGGGTCACTGTCGGGATCAGTTGTAACTGCAAATGTCTTAGTTATGTTGTATCAAGAATTGTATCTCTCAACTATTATGTAACACCCCACTCCCGCGAGACCCGAACCCGATATCGATGGTGATATTCGAGTCCGTGCCCTGCGAGGGTGGCGTGCTACATCACTCAGTCAAAACTCAGTATAAAATATATTTTTTTGTTTTTAATCACAAACATACATTATGCGAAAAATCATTAACAAACAGAATTACCGATAAATACAATGACCACGGGGGCCTTTTTTATAAATACAAATTACTACAGTCAACTACAGTCCGTCCGTTGACTTTACAAATTAACTTAATCATTTGTACAAAAATTCAGAAAATACAATTTTAATAGACACTAATGCAGACGCGAACTGATCCTGACCTCTTATTCACTGACATACGGTTGGTATATGCCTGTTGCCTAACGGGGTATTCTTCTTGGTCCTGAAAAATAATTGCAAATTTTGGTGAGTTTTGCGAACTCAGTGAGGTGACCATC